>WSFP011454491.1:0-19432 GCA_009831015.1 Picea engelmannii
TAAGCTCATGAAAGTAGTAATTTACCCAAAAACCTTTAGATATGCCCAACAACTTCTAAATATGCCCAAGCTATTTGAAATTTGCTCAACAACTTTAAAAAATGACCAACAAGATCTAAAACACTGAGCAACCTCTTAGAAATGCACAACAAAATGGTGGCTCGTCCAAGTCGATTCGAATGAAAATAAGGTTGGAAGAAAGGAAAGTCTACCAAGTTGGGTCGATCATAGGAGTCAAACTGACTAAAAGAGACCCCGATCGAAGTGTGGGCGAAATGCGTCGACTAGGAATGATTGTTGGTTGAATGAAGAAGGGTGAATTCAACCAAGAAAGAACCCCGTCAGAAATGGGTTGACCTAAAATTAAAATAAATAGTTAGAGGTGAATTCAACGACCAACAACGAACAAAAAACCTTGGAAACCTTGAAGATAAAATGTGAAGGGCGAATTTAACAACCAACAACATGTAAAAATGCTTGGGGGGAGGAATTGACAACCTACTGTTTAGAAAAACATTTTGGGGAGATTTTGGAAACCCACAGTGAGTAAAAAAGTCTTGGTGGTCAAGTCCGACATTCGACGTCAGAGGAAAATGTTTCTGGAGAAATTGGTAGTGGGTGAAACTGTAAAAACGTGTATATGGTTTGTGGGTAGCTAATGGATTCCAAAACAACCCCAACCTTTGATATATATGTCGTCTAAGATTTATGGGCAAAGGGAAAACAACCCAACACTAAAAACTTAGACCCAATGGTATTCAAGTCAACCGGAGGGAGCTAAGTTGATGACCAAATAAAGGAATCAACCAATAAGAGAATTTAATCAGCCCATGAACAATTCAACTACCCAGGGAGAAATGAATATAGTCCTCGTAGATACAAATGCCTTAGCAATTAATTTAGATTCCCAGGCAATGTAAACTCGTATGATAAACAAATTTCAATAGTCATCGATCTTCGACTTTGATAGGGAATGAACGATGGACATTCTAGAACGGTCGTGGTTCTTCATTTCCATTAAAATCTAATTATAGGAAACCATTAATATAAACACACGAGAACCCATTTTTCATCTCATAAATGAAGTAAACAACAAACTAATACTCTAGTGAAATCTAACACAACCAGTCACCAATGAACTCAGAAGTTTTGCATTGGAAACCAAATAGGGAAAAACTAGCTTTGAATGGGGCTCAATATTTTCATTATGGAAATATTTGGTTACACTACATTCATGGCTTCGATGCCTCTTCCTCTCTCGACCAAAAGACCCAATGCAAATGAGAGTGAGTGAAGAAATAGGGAGAGCTAGGGGCAGGGGGAAGGCCAACAGACCTGACCCTTCATTTCCCATTCCTCAACCTTCTCTCCTATTCAATTATTAAATTACATTTAATTTTGTATTTTCCTCTGATGTTCTCAATTTTTTGTCCTATTAGACTTTTCAAATTTACATTGCTTTACAAGGTTTATTGACATTCATTAATTGTCAATTGCTGAGTCTTACACCCATCCATCGATCCAGATTTGTTTAGGATTTCACCTCCTTATTGAGAGGCTTTTGGTCCCCAAAAGCTCAAGGAAACCAATATGGATCCGTGTACTTCTGTTTGTTCCTTTGGAACGTGGCTCTGACTCTGGATCTATCTATGGCTTGTTGCTTTAGTTTCTAGTTATGGCTCTAGCTGTGGTTCTAGCTCGCTTGTTCCTTCATTGCAGAAATCTGCTCATTGACTCTCAACTCCGCAATATCTAGATCCAAACTCTAGACTCAACACTCATTCTCATCTCCCTCTATGTTCTGGAGATAGTCCATCTTGGAAATCATGAAGCCAAGTCGAATGTTGGTCTATGTCTAGTATGACCCTAGAAAATCATGCAATAACTCCTGAAGGGAAGTGTGGCTTCATTCCTATGTTAGGACCAATTGCTTATTGTCATGGAAATGACCCTTGCGGCCATGTCACTCTAATGACTGATCTACATACCCCTACATGCTAGTTGTAGAAGATGGTCCATCCGTTGGCAAGTCATTTTTCAACCAACGTGCAATGAAAGGGATGCCAACCCATGCTTGCACACCATAGAGTTCTCAAGAACTCCTCTGAGGTCATTGACCTCCGTGTACCATTATATGACACAACTCCAAGATGGGGTTATTTGGATGCAATACCAAGCCCATGGTCACTAAGGTAGATGAATCAACCAAGAGACAACCCAATCGACTAGAGCGGAATCCAATTCGATTAGTAAGTGAAGTCAAATAAATAAATAAGGGGAAAATCAACCCGATGGAATGAACTAACCAACAATGAAGAAAAATACTCACTGGTTGAGTTGGGTCGACTGGCAGATGAGAGAAATGATCATAAGGTGAATTGGCAACCAACGATGAAGAGAAATGTCTAAAGGGAGAATTAGACAACCCACAGTATCTAAAAAACATATAGGCATCATCTAAACACGTCCGACAACATTTAAATTTGCCCAACAACTTCTAAATATGCTTAGGCAAGTAGGAATTTACCTGACAACCTTTAGATACACCCAACAACTTCTAAATATGCCCAAGCTATTCAAAATTTGCCCAACAACTTAAAAAAATGCCCAACAAGATCTAAAACACCGAGCAACCTCTTAGAAATGCACAACAAAATTGTGGCTCATCCAAGTCGATTCGAATGAAAGTTGGGTCGAAAGAAAGGCAAGTCGACCAAGTCAGGTTGATCACTAGAGTCAAATTGACTAAAATAGACCTCGATTGAAGTGTGGGTGGAATGGTTCGACTAGGAATGACTATTGGTCGAATGAAGAAGGGTGGAGTCAAGCAAGAAAGAACCTCGTCGAAAATAGGTCGCACTGAAATTAAAATAAATAGTTAAAGATGAATTTGACGACCAACCACGGAGGGAAAACCTTGGAAAGTTGGATTTAACAACCAACAATTGAAGAGAAAACGTGAAGGGCGAATTTGACAACCAATGACATGTAAAAATGCTTGGAGGGAGACATCGAAAACCAACTGTGTAGGAAAACGTTTTGGAACGATTTTGGCAACCCACAGTGAGTCAAAATCTCTTGGGGTTCGAGTCTGACATTTAGCGACAGAGGAAAACGTTTGGGGCAAAATTGGTAGTGGGTGAAACTGTAAAAACATGTATATGGTTCGTGGGTAGCTAATGGATGTCCAAACAACCCCAACCTTTGGTATATATGTCATCTAAGATTTATGGGCGAAGGGAAAACACCTGAACACTAAAATTTTTGACCCAATGGTATTCAAGTCGATTGGAGGGAGCTAAGTCGACGACCAAATAAAGGAATCGACCAACAAGAGAATTTAATCAACCCATGAACAATTCAACTACCTAGGGAGAAAGGAATATAGTCACTATAGATAAAAATGCCTTAGCAATTAGTTTAGATTCCCAGGCAATGTAAACTTGTTTGATAAACAAATTTCAATAGTCATCAGTCTTTGACTTTGATAGGGAATGAACGATGGACATTCCAAAACGGTCGTGGTTCTTCATTTCCATTAAAACCCAATTACATGCAACCATTAAGATAAACACATGGGAATCCATTTTTCATCTCATAAATGAAATAAACAACAAACTAATACTCAACATAGTGAAATCTAACACAACTAGTCACCAATGAACTCAAAAGTTTTGCATTGGAAACCCAACCGGGAAAAAACAACTTTGAATGCAGCTAAATATTTTCATTATGACAATCTCTGGTTACATTGCTTTCATGGCTTCGATGCCTCTTCCTCTCTCAACCAAAAGACCCATTGCAAATGAGAGTGAGGGAAGAAACAAGGAGAACTCGGGGCAGAGGGAAGGCCAATAGACCCGACCCTTCATTTCCCACACCTCAACTTTCTCTCTTGTTCAATTATTAAATTACATTTAATTCTACATTTTCCTCTCATGTTCTCATTGTTTTTTGTCCTATTAGACTTTTTAAATTTACATTGCTTTACAAGGTTTATTGACATTCATTAATTGAGTCTTACACCCATCTGCCAATCCAGATCCATTTCATATCATTTACAAAATTCCTAAAACTTCTCATGCGTTAGAATAGCCGATACTAAATTAGTGATCACATCATACCTGTTTATAATCTGTTTTATGATAATTTTACTAAAATCCTTCATGAGTATTGGCTCCCATAAGATCTATCATTGAAATGAATCTCCTATACCATGGAGTGACTATCCTGTTAAGCTCTCACTTACATCATAACAACAAAACACCAAGTCATAACATGTATTTAATCATAGACAACTTGTGTCAAATCATTTTCTCCACGTGACTTTCATATGACTAACATAAATCACATACATTGATAGTACCTAGTCATCTCCATATTGTCCCGTGAGGCCCACGTGTCTACATTAAAATCTTAAATAATCGATAGTAGCTAGTCATCACCATATTGTCCTTTGGAATCATGTGACTAGAGTGGCAAGTCATCTCCATACTAAAATTCATAAAATTAATGAGATTGAATTGAAATATTGAAATTAGTAAAGAAATTAAAGTTAAAAGTGTTAAAATACGCTTCGAAATTCAAGCAATGATATCTTATAAAATTCATCGATTTAAAATAAAATTCATAATTTTTTTGCAATGAGATAAAAATTAAGTGAAATATTAAAAAAATTATCATGATATTTATTAATGCCATAGTTTGTTAATGAGATAAAAATTAAGTGAAATATACAAAAAAATATTATGATACTTATTAATGTTATAGTTTGTTATTGAAAAAGATAATAAGATATTTATTAATGTTATAGTTTGTTAATGAAAATGAAAATTATTATTATTATTATTTAATTATTATTATAATATATTTTTTTTAAATTTTAATAGAATATAATTGTTTGTGATGAAATTGAGAAAGAATATAATTATAATTTCTAAAAGAAAGTGAAAGATTGAGGAGGAGGAGGAGGAGGAGGAGATGATGATGAGGAGTAGGACAACGATGATGATGACGATGACGACGATGATGACGATGATGATGATGAGGAGGAGGAGGAGGAGGATGACAATGACGATGGAGACAACGATGATGATGATGGCGGCTGCAACAACGACGAACGACATTCATTGAGACTAAATTTGGTCTATTAGACCTTAAAAAAGGAAATGAATTACTTAGTTTGCTTTATAATTTTATTTATGTGCTCGAAAATCTTTAACATAAGTGTTCCTAAGTCACTATAGTTTTAATGAGTTAAAAGGTTATGAAGTTCGGTATTGTAACAAATATTTTGAAATTGAGATCTAATGTGGGTGTATGCAGTGCATTCTAAGAGAAAGTGCTTTTCATCTTCAACCCTCTCAGTGTCATAAAGGTGACAAATTTTTTCGGCGCATGATATTTTATGAATTATCCAACACCCATTTTCACTATGGAGCTTATGAGAGTTTGTTCTTATTTTAACAATGTGGATTTTTTTCTTTACACTAGTCAAAACATAGAGATATTTTTTATCTTCTAGATTAGGGTTGATCAACTCCTTGTAATATCTTAATTTTCTTTTATATTCTAATTCTTTATCACACTACTATTTCACCCCCAGTTGAGCTGGAAGTAGTTTTGAATGGAGTTAGAAGCAATCTTAGGAAGCCTTGTCTCCCATATTGTTTATCGTGTTCTTGTACATTAGGTAACTAGTCATAGTTGTACTCTCAATGGGGGAAATACTCGCTTCTATGAGGATAGGGTGTATTGCCTTTAATTTTGAGATTGTAAGTTATAAAATTCTTTTGGATTTTCTCTATATTCCTCCATGATTATCTAGAGATATTGTAGCCCTAGACTTCACAACCATATATATATATTTTCAGGCAGTATATCCTAGTGAAAACTCTTGGGCACTTCCCCTCATTTTGAGGTTGATACCTAGGGTAAAACTTAGATTCTTCAAGGTACAAAGTTAGGTCAATAACATGGCTTGAAGCCATTACAATAATATACTAATTAAGAGTTCAACATATCACTTGCGAGAAAAGAACATGGGTGGGGAGGATAACACTCCTCTTCTCAACTACCCGAGCTATACACAATTGACAAGCATGCACGTGTGTGTATGAAACCTAAGGGGCGAGCTCAATCGATTGTTGCCAATGTTGTTAGGCATTTGCCTAGTTATATGACACCAAGTGTTCTGTTTGAATTGCCCTGGGTGTGTAAATGTGTTGGAACTGCACATAATAGATCTAGCTAGAAAATACCACACACATTTGTAGAGAGAAATTGAGAAAGAAGAAGCGAGAGAGAAAGAATGGAAGATTTCTCATTAACCCTAATGAATAATGAATAATTTAAACATGATATACTCTGTATAACTCAACCAATACGCACTGGAGGTGAAGCCAATGTGCCATAGTGGTGTTCTAGAATGATCTGGACACACACCAGCAGTTACGAGAGTGAACTGCCACCTAGTCTAGTCTCTCGGGTAGTTACGGGAGTGAACTGCCACCTAGTCTAGTCTCTCGGGTAGTTACGGGAGTGAACTACCACCTAGATGAGTTAACTAGTCTACCAGTCTTCAGTTAATTGACTGAAACATAGTGAAGTGAGGAGGAGATCAGGGAATCATGGGTAATGCGCTAGTCTGGTGATGATACCAAGGCTAATGAGCATTAGTTGGTGATGATCCCAATGTTTCATGGTGACAAAACCAATGCAACATCTAGACTCCACTCAACTAGTCAAATTGAAGTGAAAACTGAAGAGAATATTATCTTAGAGGAATATTCTCCCTAAACTTTAAGATACTGGATAAAGACTAATAAACATAGGAAAAACCTTAGGAAAAATAAATCCTAGGTGTGTGTGAAGTAACTCCAACACCCCCCTTGAACATCACTACGGTGAAAATAAAGAATGGGTCTCGACAACGAGGCCGTGTTAGGTACCCAAATACAAAAGATACATTGAAATAAAGTGATCAAAGAGGGAAAACCTCATGGGAACCCCCCCCTCAAGGTACAATGTATGTAAAAAATAAGAACTACAGTTGCTAGGAATCTGTGTCCTTCATTCCAAGACGACTTCGCAGAGAATGGAACTTCTGCTCAGTGAAGGTCTTGGTGAAGATGTCCGCCGTCTGTTCTGTTGAAGGACAAAATTGTAGGTCGATGATCCCCTCGTGCACCAAGTCCCAGATGTAGAGCATGTGGATCTCGATGTGCTTCATCCCCTGCCTCTGAACTGAATCTCTGCAGAACTTCAAAGTGCTCTGGTTGTCACACCAGATGACATTCGACCAATGAAACTGAATGCCCAGTTCAGTGAGAAAATGTTGTAGCCACATAGCATGAATGGTTATGTTAACTACCCCTATGTACTATGCCTCGGATGAAGAAAGAGCAATAGCAACCTGCTTCTTGCTCGACCAATAGATCGGCCTGGAACCAATATTGAGTGAGTAACCAGATGTGGACTTGCGATCAGTGCTATCGCCAAACCAGTCAAAATTAGTGAAACCAATGATATATAATGTAGATTCTGCTGCATAGTGAATCCCAAAGGTGATGGTGCCCTATACGTATTGAAGGATATGTTTTGCATCCTTCCAATGTAGCTCATGCGACTCTTGCATGAACCTGGAAATTGTGCCAACTACATAGGAGAGGTTTGGTTTGGTGTGTGTGATATACAACAAGCTCCCCACTAGCTTTCCGTACAGTGTGTTGTCAACCAGTGGAGTTTCCCCGCCATCCTCAAGTTTGAATCCTGATAGGAAAGGAGTCGGAGCAGACTTGCAGTTTGTCATGTGAAATCTCTCAAGGAGATATTGAACATACTTGGCCTGAGACAATTTGATTCCTGATGCATCCTGACTGATCTCGAGTCCAAGGAATAAGTGTAGCGGACCCATGTCCATCTTCAAAAACCTGTCATGTAGAATCCTCTTGACTGCATCAATCACTGAAGTTGAGCAACTGGTGATCAACAAATCATCAACATACACAACTTAGAGTAGAAGTGAATCAAATGTCCTGAGCATGTAGACATTCGAGTCTGATTTACAATGCAGTTCTGTGACAACAGGTAGGATTCCATCTTGGCATACCATTCCCTCATAGCCTTCTTGAGGCCATAAAGAGACTTCTTCAGTCGATAGATCAAAGATGAATCCTGCATAAATCCCTGGGGATGCTCCATATAGATCTCCTCAGAGAGATCACCATGAATAAATGCATTCTTCATGTCCATCTAATGGAATTCCCATCCCTTGGCTGCCGCAATGGAAAGTGCCAATCATATGGAATCCATATTCTCTATTGGAGTGAAGGTCTCATCATAGTTAATGCCATTTACCTGCTGAAAGCCTTTGGCAACAAGCCTGGATTTGTATCTACTAATCTGTCCATCCACTACGCTCTTGGTCCTGTAGACTCATCTGCACCTGACAAGTTTCCTTCCAGAAGGAAGGGGAACCAGATCCTAAGTCTGGTTCTCGAGGAGGGAGTTGTACTCCTCCTGCATGGTGGATTCCCAAAAGGGATTTCCAACATCCTTGCCATAAGACTATGGATCTAAAGACTGAACCAAGAAAAGATGCATGGAGGGCAATGGTTCAGTGGCAGTGAGTGCAGTAGGAGGCTCATGAAAATCAGATTGAGTTCTCCTAGTATCAGCTGGATCACCAACAAGATCCCCTGCATCCTAAAGAGTAGTCTGGGCCCACTTGGGCCTCAACTATGGCTCTGCATCTGCATCTAGATGCACTGTCTGTATTTGACTGTACTGACTCTGTATCTAGATAATCTGAATCCTCTGAATTAGAACTCTCGTATGAAGAAGAGTCATCATGTGCATGCTGATCATCTCGGATAGGTGGAAGAATCAAGGTGTTTTCATGCAACTGCCGAGGTACATGCGAGACACTTTCCTCGAATTGGACACTTCTCTCAATGATGAGCCAGTCCGAGGAAAGATCAATAAGTATGTATGCCTTCACATCGTCGGGGTATCCAACAAAGATACACTCGATGTTCTGTGGATCAAGTGCCTTCCTCTTTTCAGAGGGAATCCGGGCCCATGCACGTGAACCAAAAATATGAAAGTGGATCACTTCCGGTTTGAGGCCGCTCCAAGCCTCATAGGGGGTCTTATCCTTGACAGATCTATGGGGAGATCTGTTTTGTATGTAGGTTGCACAATTAAGTGCTTCAACCCATAGTCTCTGTGGTAGTGACTTTGCATGTAACATGCAAAATGCCATCTCTTTTAGAGATCTATTTTTCCACTCAACAACTCTGTTTTGCTATAGAGTATAAGGAACTGTGTGTTGCAACTGAATCCTTGCACAATTAAGTGTTTCGATCCATAGTCTCTGTGGTAGTGACTTTGCATGTAGCATGCAAAATTCCATCTCTTTTAGAGATCCATTTTTTCGCTCAACAACTCTGTTTTGCTGCAGAGTATAGGGAATTGTGTGCTACAACTAAATCCTTGCCTCATGACAAAGATTATGAATCTCATGATTGACATACTCTCCCCCGTTATCAGTTCGGAGGATTTTTATTTTCTTTTTGGACTATGTTTCAACCAGGGCTTTGAAATATTTGAGGTGTTGAAAGACCTCATATTTTTGCCTCAGAAAGTAAATCCATGTGAAACATGAGAAACCATAAAAAAAAATGAGAACAAAGCTCTCTTTTCTGATTGATGGATGCAAAAAAGGACCCATGAGGTCACTATGGATAAGATTTAAAAGAGAGGAAGCTCTTTGAGTCTTTCCTTTGTTGAATTTCTCTTGAGGGTGTTTTCCAAGAACAAATCCCTCACAGATTCCTTTGGACAAATGGATGTCTGGTAGACCATCAACCAATATTTTCTTTCTAAGCTGTTGAATATATTTGAAATTCAAATGCCCAAACCTTTTGTGCCATATCCTACTATTTTCATCAGCATGGGTAAGCAGTAAAGCAAAATTTGGCTCAATAAATTGAGAAAATGTATACAATCTAGATAGCTAATTTACCTCACCGATAGAAACCCTGGAATTGGTTTGCATGTCATAGATGTTCACTGCATTGGGTGTGAGTATGAATTTCTTTCTAGTGCCAGAATTCTTCATCTGATACATAGAGGGAATATTGACAAAAAGTTTGGGGACGTGCAACACATTCTCGAAGCTTCTGTTGGTGAGTTCAATCCTTCCTTTTCCGACGACCTCGACTGGAGAGTTGTCCACCATCAGAATAGGAGGACCTTTGCATGCATCCAATGAAAAATAGTTTGTTTTTGTGGAAGCCATGTGGTGTGATTCTCCCAAATCTACAATCCAAGCATCGAGAGAGGAGTTGATGGAAATCAAGGAATGGATAGAATTGCCTTTCTTGGGATTCTGATCTTCTGGCTTCTTCTTCTTGTCACCTATTGGATGCAGACCTAGTCAGGAGAAAATACTATTTTTGGGAAGAGAAGCATGAAAGGAGGAAATGACAACTGGAAGAAAAAGAAACAAATGTAAGGGAAGTAGGCGAGGCACGCATACAAGGAAGAACTAACGATGCTAGGGTTAGGGGTTTTGTAATGTATTGTAATGGCTGATGAGCCAAGAATATAAATAGGTAGTACTTAGAGGAAGGGAAGATATACATGCCGACCGAGGAAGATATTTGTAAGAACTATACAAGTGGGTAAGTTGGTGAGGTAGGGAAGTAGTGAGCCACTTGATCCTGAGGGTTAGATCGCAGGCTGAGGAGTCTGGTGTGATCTAGTCAACCTCACAGGGATCGAGGAGCCTGTTAGAGGGAGTAAGACCTAAGATTGTAAACACATGCGGTGTGACATATTATTGAACCATAATAAAGAGCTTGAGAGCCAGATCTTTGTGGACGTAGCCCAGGAGGGGGTGAACCACGACAACACCTGTGTTATGTGAATGAATATATGCATCTTTATTGCCATTAAATGGTGAATGTTAGATGAATGAATTAACTAGTTAGATATGGTATTTCACATGCATGCATATAATGACTTTTATAATCAGATGTTAGACTGAATAAATAAAGATTACAAGATACAACCGTAGATCTCCACTCATTCCCGCGTTGCAAACAACTGAGTATTGCAGCCACCCATAGAGCTATCTCGGGTGAGACTGTGCAGCACACCCTCTATGTTGCGTTGCCTTCTAGTCTTTTAGAAGGGCCAATGGTTTTAGAGGGATTTTGTTGGGAGCTTATCAAATCTGAACCAGGGTCAATCTATGATAGTAAGGTAGGATCAGAATAACCCATAAAGAATCCTAAGTAGTAAAGTAGAGACAAAAAATACCAATAAATGGTTTTGTTTCCGGTTGGTTGGAAAAGAATGGGATTGAGTATATGATATTTTTGGAAGATGAATTAAATAAATGTCAAACCAAACAACAAGACATTGAGAGAATGAGAATATAAAAGGGGATGTTGAGATCATTGAATCCACCGAAGGCAGAGATAGAGAGATGGTTGGAAACAAAGGAGCCAAAGTTTGCGCAAAAAGATAACATAAACCCGAAGTTGACACCACACAAATATCTGGACAAGTACATATTCAACGACTTGCATGGAGTATTTTTCTGTGATTTCCCGCATGTATTGCAGGAGTGGATAAAAAGGTTGAAAGACAACCATCCCACAAATCGGATCAGGCAACTAGAGTGGAATCCTAAGAGATCATGTAGTTACAATGAGTTGATAATAAGTTTACACGGGTAATAGATTTCTGGTTAGACAACATTGTTGTAGGATTTATCATAGAATTTGCAGTAGATACAACAAAGTCTTACACTGCGACAGAATAAGAGTTTTTGAAGGGAACTCAAGGTAGGTACATCATATCATTACATACTTCTATTAAGATATTACTATATAACAAAGGTGTAATGACAATGGATTCAGACAACTAAAACTTCCTTGCGTGCATGGGGGAAGGGGAGAAGCACTGGCAAGAGAAGGAGGAATGGAAGAATAAATGGATAAAGGAAAGAAGGAGGAGGCCTTGGACCCAATTATGATGAACGAATACTAGATCAAGCGGATCATGGAAACAACTGGAAAAATGTGTAGTGGAGTACCCTACCAATATAAGGTGAACACCAAGAAGAGAGTCGTAGTCGCGAGGGAAGGCTTGGAAAGTGATGAAGAAGAGGTAGAGGGTCTCTGGGCTGTGGAGCAGATTGAGGAAATCATGCGCGCAACATATGAGATAAAGATGAGAGGTCCAAGAGTGGGAATAGAAGGCAACACTACTATCCATATTAATGTTAGTGTGGAAACCATAAACCCATGTGCGACTAATACACCAAGAAGAACACCAACATTTAGAAAATCGAATTTTAATTGAAGGAAGACAACAATAAGTACATATACACAAGGAAAAACAACTAGGGGAGCCAGTTCATGAAGCATCAATCAAGTATCTACATCGCGCGGAGGTAGTAGTTCAACATTCAGGATGGCAGGACATGATCCCACCATCATGTTACCAGAGTTCAAAGGAGAGGCGTCGGGGTACTCTGAGAAGCACTTGTTCATTTGTGAAAAGATATGGGAAGCAAAACATACCACAAATGAGGATACTAAACTTGCGCAGTTATCTATCACGCTAAGAGATCGCACACTGGTTTGGTACATGATTTTAGCTACAAACAGTCCGCTAGGGACAACTCGAATGATTGGATATATCAAAAAGATCTTGATAAATGAATTCCAGAAGCCTAATTTAGAGGATCAATACATGAATGAAATGATAGATATTAGATAGAAACCAAGAGAATCTATATGTGAGATTGACCAAAGATTCAAACGATTGAAGGGAAATATAAAGTACATCATGACATGTATGCAACATAGGCATCTATTCGTCAATTCACTACTACCACACTTGAAATACCCAGTTCCAGACACGGGCAAAGGATCTACATGAAACCCTACAACTGGAAGAGAGCCAATATTAGAAGACAAACCCAACCATAGAGAAGCTGAAGGACGATCTGAAGAACTTAACATTCCAGTTAAATTAGAACAAAGGTAAGGACAAAGAGAAGTTGTTTGGTGTACCACATGTAGGACATAAGGACACCATAAGAACGAATGTCCAACATTCACGTAGTACATGGCAGCAGGAATGCGAAACCCGTTGTGAACAAGAAGACTATGGTGTGAGATATGTAAGAAACAGGGGCATGATCCATATCACTTCCCAATGATGCAGAAGTACGAGACAGTTCCTAAGAGCTCATATTGCAACTTTTTCAAGTCAGTAGGTGATGATGAAAAATATTTCAGAACCATGGACCTCATGAGGGAAAGAACATCAGATGCTTACAGGGTGCAGGAAGAAATGATGACCGGGCAAGCCACACCATATTTTAACCAAGTACCAACCCCGTATAACACTATGCAACAACAATATAACACTGCGCAGAAGCAATACAATACCGTACAACCACACTATAATCCCTTGCAGTATAACCAAACACCTTAGTACAATGCACCATGAGGGGATTAAGCTAGCTATAGAGGTGGAGGAAGAGAAAGAGGAGGCTTTGGAAGAGGCAGAGGATGAGTGGTATGCCACAACAGTCGACAACCAGGACACTATGCAAGAGAATGTCCACTCCCACTTGTGATATGTATGTATTGTCACGCATCAGATCATGACACAGAAGAATGTCCTACACTATTAGGGAAGATCTAGGAAAAGACAAATCAGAACAATCATAATGTTAAGTGGATTTCGACAGAAGCAAGGGATGAAGGAAGAAACATCAACATAGTTACACAGGGAGGAGCTAAGACAGGAAACAATGCAGTAAGACAAGAGCCAACACAACACCAATGGGTGAAGAAAAATTCCAAACCAAAGAAGCAATTTGATGCGCAGAATGAAAAGGAGATATTCAAGCATGCCATACAAGAATTCTTGAAGCTAGACATTGCATCAACATCAACTATGCATCATAATAAGGAAGTACCAACATACAAGATTCGTCCATCGCTGGATCACACCAAAGAAGCACAACCCCTGGGACAAGTCAATACGATTAAGGGTTTTTGGCAATCCTGTGTTAAACTACTAAATGATCCATCATCTGTTAAAGTATTACAAAATATGCTAGAAATATGTAGCATAGAGGCAGAAGGAAAGCTAGAACATAAAACAATTAATCATTTGCATACAAGGAGGAGAATAAACAGAGAATTCAGATTGAACACCAACATTGGCGATTTCAACATGGGAGATATTATACGGGATTTAGGATTTGAAGTAAATGTGCTACCCAATAAGACATGGCAATGTATGGGAGAACCCACATTAAGATATTCACCTGTTCAACTGAAACTAGCAAATCAACATAGAGTACTACCAATTGGAAGACTAAAAGGAGTGACAATAGATCTGGATGGAGTATGTTCGAAGGACGATTTCAAAGTAATAGAGATAGTGTACGTTCTAAAGCCGATTTTGAAGTAATAGAGAAGTGGATGGAACAACACCTTAGCCGACATTGCTTGGCTTGGATTGGGTGTTTGAAAATCAGGACATAATCAATTTAAAGACGAGGAATATGACATTCGATTCAGGAGAATACAAAGTCATTGCGCCATTGGACCCATCAGAAGGGGAAAGGTTTGTAGAACCTACTTGCTTGGACCTGGAGGAAATTAACCAGTTGTACATAAAAACCACATGAGAAGAAGATTATGTGAACCCAACTGTAGATGGGGTACTCAGTTGGAGAAGAATCACCTCATGTGCGTCAAACTTAGATACGGTCTTAGAGAATTGGCAGAAGAGGTTACACGAAGTCTCCACAAGAAGATGCACAAAAATAGACCGTGTAGTAAGTTGGGTAGGTAAGGAGATAAGGGAACCTCCCAGCTTCCATGGGGTGAATGACTTAGAATCATTCTTAACACGATACAAAGATGAAGTTTTAGAAAATAAAAGGCTCTTAGCCCTGGATATAGCACTCAAGGCAACACCTTCCAGATGGTGGGGTGTGCACAAAGAAATAGTTAAGGACTGATACCAATGTAAGCAGTTACTGCGCATTAGGTTTGGCGAAGAACAAGGAAGAAGCCAATTGCATAATATGACGGACAGGGGGCACAAACAAAACACTTGGAAAAGTGCAGAACACTATGGAGGATGACACCATCGGAGGAATGGCCTCATCATTTTGTTCACACATTAGAAGGGATTCCAACAAACTGGTATACAGACTAGGAATTACGCATAGGAACTACAAACTAGACAATATTACAACATAAATTTATAGTCACTTTCTCATTCAAGCATGAGAACCCAAACATAGACTCATAACTTAAACACATCAGAGGGGTGATATTCATCAAAGATCCGGAAGTTGAACTCATGACAAAAGAACAACAACAAAACATACAGATAGTAAAGAACTATTGTCATGCTACCATGTGCAGGAAGAAGCACCAAATGAAGATGATCCACATAACATTCAGATTGCAGAAGTTGAAGGTGAAAGAGAAGTGGAAGGTCCACCTCTGGAATCAGAAGTATTTGCTATGCCGATCAAGGTGAAGAAATTCAACATTTGGACACTTGAGAATCCCAAAATGGCTAGCATTCGAGACTACTAGGTGAACAAACAATGGAAAGCATAACATAGTTACTGTGCGAGTACACCGACCTGTTCCCAACAACGTTCACATAAATGAAAGGTATAACAAGAGAGCTAGGTGAAATGAAAAAACCTCTCAGAGCTGAGGCAAGATCGATCAGACAAAGACCATACAAACTAAACCCTATATATAAGAAAAAAGTCAAAGCTGAAATTGATAGGATGTTGGAGGCTGGAATCATAGAACCTGTAGAGGAATTTGAATGGGTAAGCCCTATGGTAGTTCAAGAGAAAAAATAGGGAGGGATAAGGATATGTGTCAACCCAAGGAAGCTGGATGACGAATGCCTACATGACTCGTGTTATAGAAAGATTTGCCTCACCCCATGCAATTTGGCACAAAAGACCTGTTTCCATTTCCCTATGCAGACTTGAAGTCCCTTTTTGCAAATACCAGAGATAAAAACATAATTTTTTCACATATATGTGCCCTGCCTATATTACAACATGTGTATACTGAGGTTGCGCCACTACAACCTGTGTACATCGGGAAATGTGCCCAAAATTAAAAAAATGGTGTCTGGTTTCCATGTCACGTCATGAGATCTATGATCCTTGACCTTCCATATAGTGGAAACGTTATGACTTGGCCCTTCAGTTCCACTTGAAGGCTATAAATGGGTCAAATATGAGCTATGGAAAAGAGAAGAAAGAATTCAACTTTGAGAGAAAAGTTACTCTGGAGAAATTATTGACTTCACATTGAGTCTGCATCCCTTTGTCCTTTAAGTCTGAAAACATTATTCAACCCCCAAGATCTTCCCTTATTGATTGAGAACTCCTTAGTCTCTCTTATATGAGCTTACCTTTGGTGGAGGATTGAAGTGGTGGAGGCCAAGATGGAAGGAACTTAGTTTTTCGGTTCCAAACTGTGCCAACACAAAAGTTTGTAACTCATTCATTTATGCCAATTACATCTTAATAGAAATACTCTTTTCTCGTCCAATTAATATCTTGCAAATATTTGAATGATTATTCCATGGGTGTATTTGTTATGAATGCTGATGGATTATGCTATTGAATGTGCTAACATTATATATTATTACCATATGCTTGCGTTGCTTGGTTGTTGAGGACTAGTTGCAGGTATATTGCTTTGGGTCAAGTGTTCAATGGTAGACTTCATTGAACATCTGGACGAGGTAGGCCTCTTATCTTGTCTCCTTATCATATTTGTTTATATAGCATACTTGAGATTAGAGTTTATTTCTGCAACCATTTCCGTTTATTGTGGTTTACCCCTAGTCATAGAGAGATTTTCCTCGTGACAGAATTGGCGACCATACTGGGGATAAAATATTCTTTTTTGGGGTTTGGAGTATTTTTCTCCTTATATTGCTCTCGTTCATATTGATTTTCTTGTCATATGATTGCTTGACAACCTCTGTTCACTTTGGGTCTGAGTTTTTCAGCCTTCTCCTTAGCCTAGTTGTGTTTTAACACATATAAACGGGTTTTTGCTTGACAGATGCATACATATGCGTGATGTACTTCTGTAAGCTGCGTACATACGCGCTTTTCCCTTGAACAATCACATACATCAAACTTTGTTGCTTTATTGTTGGGTTTGGTGGTTGTTGGGTAGGTTTTGATGATTTCCGAGTCTTCTTGGGTCTCTTCGGTGACTGGTAAGTGTATGTGGAATGACAAAAAACTTGTCTTTGGTTGAATTTTTGGGCGGTGCCTTCCTCATCATCTTTTCATTTTGATTGTCCTTGCACCTTGGGCTGGGTGTTTTGCTCCTTCATATCCTACTTGGGTTGTCTCTATTTATACACACTAGAGTATTTTATATCAAGTTGTTGTTCAATCCTTGCATTTTCTTTTTCTTATATTGAAAATACAAAAATATTAGGCATTTTGCATTGATTGGTGTTTTGATCTTTTGAGTCTTTGTCATTTATCTTAGTGCATGTAAAGAAAGATTGCATTTTATTTAGAATTGCATAATTGAATTGAAAATTGCATTTTTGAGAAGCATATCATTCATTGGAAATTGAAGTTAGGACTTTGCATTGTATTCCTATTCATTTATTTTACTTGCTGAGTCATAACATCACTAGTTTCACGACCGCATGTTTTGAGTAAGCACAACCACTAAAACTAATGCTATAATTTAAAATTGATTAGTAACGATTTTATTTTTTAAGGTGCACAAACTAGCTTAGGATTTATAGCCTTGGAATAGGATTTTGTGAGTAAACTTCTCCAAGGCTATTAAATCAACATATGTGTCTAACTAAGGGAGTGGAGAAATCCATTGTATAATTGATAAGATTAGGAGTCTCTGCTTACATTGGAGTTAAGCACGAGGTCGCATGACATTGGTTGAAGGGATATCCCCCCGATACCTTCTTAGCATCAGAGATATTTATGGGGATCTATTCGTATCTGGGGATATTGCTAGTGCCCTTACCTCCGTGAGAGGCGGTGCTTTCAAGGTTTCAGGATTTTCTACCCTGCCCATACGGTGGACCTAACTTATGACTTCTCTCCTGTGCATTGGTTATATTGTGGTTGATTAGTTGCTTGAGTTAGGTGCCATATAGGTTACTTGCATGGGTTATTCTGTAGGTACCCTAGGTTATATAAGGGTCAGACAACACACAACCTTTATGGAGGATTACCTATCCAGGGGGATCTGACTGACTGGTTGTTAAGCCCATGAGGGCCCTTATAATTGATTATGTTTCCTCCAATATTTAGCAGCAGAGTCTCAGGCCCCTGTTGGGTGAGGCATACCTACTTTAGAAAGGGAGGTCCCTTTCAACCACTTTATCATGTTGGTGTGCATATTGGTCGTTTGATTATTTTTGGTGTGCTCTTTGATTACTAGTTGGCCTTAGGATTTGTTTTTTATATCTTGAATCTTTAGTCATCATGGAGCCAGACCAACTTCCCCATAGGTCTCTTCACTTGTTACAATTACCTTCGAGTTTTGAGTCTTTTCCTTCTAAAAGGCACATAGTTATTAAACGTGGTACACACACCTCTACTTATCAGACTTTTGATTCTACAAGGATGAGTACTAAACCGAGTCATCAAGATACTAGGAGCCTTTCAACTCCCACACCTACTATAGTCAATGGTACCCCTTCAACTCCTTCAACCCCAATGGTTGTAGTGTCGGGGAAACCTATCATCACCGCTGCCCGTCCTATACTGAACACTCAACCTATTGCCACGAACCCATTTGGGTCTCTTGGTCATTCACCAGGCTATAATGTTCAGTCCATCCCTATGGCCTATAGTCCCTTTTCCTACAGTATGAAGAATTTTACTTCACATTTTTCAAACTCCATCCTAGCTACTGGCCGTAATGCTAGCATTGGAATTGGGGGCACAACTCCTCCTTATAATCCTTTCTCGTTTGGTGGCACTCAGGTCCCTCAAATGAATCCTACCATGGGAGGCATTCCTTATTTTAACCTCGGGTCTAATCCTGTTACTTTTGGATGGAGTAACCAACCTGGCGGACAAGCTATTGCTTATGGTCTGTCCTTTACACCCACCTCCTCTATGTTGATTATGAACAACACGTTTGGCATGACGAATCCACCTTTATCCTCTAGATTCACACCCATAGGAGGTTAGTTTCACACCTTGGGCAACCCCCAACCTGGGTCCACTCTGGCTGGGGGAAGTTTTTATAACCCTCATCAGAACATTCCTACTGGAATGATTCCCAACCAACCCCTTATGAATCAGCCTGGAGGAGGGTCTTACAATCCTGAA
>ML872937.1:0-11677 GCA_009831015.1 Picea engelmannii
TTTAAAAGAAACTTAAAAAGTAATAGTACAAAGACTATACATATGTTACAAAAAGTTACCCACAGTGACCTTTCTATGAGTAATACTTCTTGAGGTAGAGCCCATTTCTAGGCTCTGCCAAAGCATTCCCTTCAAAATCAACCAAACGATAAGTGCCCTTTTTTAATACCTATTTTATAATGAAGGGTCCAAACCACATGGGTTTAAACTTTCCTGCCCCCAGGAGGCCCTTGTCTTGGTCATAGACCAAGACAAGGTCGCCTTCAGAGAAAATCCGAGGATGAATGGACCTATCATATTGACACTTGACCTTATGTTTGTGAGCCTCGTTGGCCAAGGCCGCATCGCGATGCTAATCATCAAGTTGCTCAAGGTGTACTAACCGTTCTTCAAGCGGAGAAGTATCTGGCAATAACTGTACTGCTAATTTTAGAGATGGGATTTGACATTTGATGGACAAGACTGCCTCCAGCCCATAAATGATTTGAAAAGGTGAGAAACTGGTTGCAGTCTTAACAGATGTTAGGTAAGCCCATAATGTTGAGTATAACATCAAATGCCAATTTGACTTGGCTGAGTTGATAGTTCGTTGTAGAATAGTCTTAAGAGTTTTGTTTACAGCTTCCACTTGCCCATTGGCTTGGGGGTAGTAAGGTGATGAATGTGCCTGCCGTAAACCAAGCTTTGATGTTAATTTGGTCATCATTTGGTTCTGAAAGTGACTTCCATGGTCAGTGACAATCTCTCTCGGGACGCCAAACCTTGTTATGATCTGGTTGAATAAGAAGAGAGTTGCAGTCTCTCCATCATCTTTAAATGTTGGCATAGCTTCAACCCACTTAGTGAAGTAGTCGACAGCTATGATGATATAGCGGTGCCCCCTTGCTGATGGGGGGTTGCATGTAGTGTAATCAATCCCCCACTTAGTGAAGGGACCAACTGTGATGAAAGGAAGCATAGGAGCGGGATGTGCCCTCATCTTCCGAGAGAAGATTTGGCATGGATGGCACTTTTTGACCGATTCGATACAATCTTTGATAAGTGTGGGATAGAAGTAACCTACTCGTAGAATATTTTGGGTTGTTGCCAACCCAGATAAATGACCACCACAAGCTCCAGTATGGAAATCGTTGAGCACTATGATGGCCTCCTCATGAGTGAGACATCGATGTAAGATGTGGTCTACACCTCTCTGATACAATGTATCATCAAGTATGAGATAATTCTTAGCCTGATGGCGTATCCGCCAACGCTCGTCACGAGAAGCAAAGGTGGGGCACTTCAAATTCTGGAGATAAATAAGTATATCTCTGTACTAGGGGTTTGAAGATGCAATCAAAAACATATCCCCCCGGATAGGCGATTCCTCAGGCACAACGTCACCTGACTCAAACAAAAGTTTCGAAATAAGCTCTGCGAAGACCAATGACTTCTTGGACTTTGCTAAAATGAAGTCTAAGTCAAATTCTTAGAGGATGACTATCCATATACTTATTTTTCTTCCTATAATGCATCGTGTCAACATGTACTAGAATGGATTCACGACAGCAATGACGGTGGTCTTGCGAAATAGAACATAGTGATAGAACCGTTGAACATCATGAACTGCTGCCAACGCAAGTTTTTTGATATGAGAATAATTGAGCTCCAGTCCTACAAGGCCTCGACTCAGGTAATAGATCACGTATTCTGAAAACGAATCATCTTTCGGAACTAAAAACATGCCTATGGTTGACTCTGCAGTAGCCAGATATAATAAGAAATCTTTGTTATAGTTAGGTGGTCATAGCAGAGGTGTGGTTGTGAGGGCGTGTTTTAATGCGTCGAAAGAGCATTGAGCGGCTTTGTCCCAGAAAAAAGGAACATCTTTCTTTAGTTAACACATAAAGTCCTTGGTGATTTCGGCATAGTTGGCGATGAAGCATCGTAAGAAGTTCGCCTTGCCTTGTAGACTCCAAAGTTGTAAGATTGTGTGTGGGGGGGGAAATTGGATTATTACCTCCACCTTAAGAGGATCGACCATGATCCCTATTGTTGATACGATGAAACCTAACAAACGTCCTGACGTGACACAGAAGCTGCACTTGTTTGGATTCAAGTGAATCCTGAAGTAGCGACAGCGTTCGAAGATTAGTCTAAGGTGAATGGGATGAACCATTCGCTTGTGAGAACGTGATGCTAAATCATCTAAATAGGCCTCAACTATATGTTTGAGGTCATGAAAAGAAAAAGACATGGCCCGCTAGAATGTGGCTCCAGTATTTTTAAGGCCAAAAGGCATCTTACGATATGTGAATATACCCCACGAACAAATGAATGTCGTTTTTTGTTGGTCTTCAGGTTTGATTTGGATTTGATTATATCCCGAAAAAACCATCCATGAACGAAAAGGCTTCACAATTGGCATATTAATCAATGATCTGGTCAATGAATGGTGTTGGAAAATTATCTTTGGGACATGCCTTGTTCAAATCACGGAAATCGGTACATACACGAAACGTGCCTTGTTTTTTATTGACTGACACAGGGTTTGAAACCCATTGAGTCAAATGGATAGGATAAATAAAACCTGCCTTTAGCAATTTCTCAACCTCAATCTTGATGGTTGCTTCTTTCTTAGGATTGACTGGACGAAGTTTTTGTCAAATAGGCTTGGCATCAGGATACGTTTTGATTTCATGTTCAACTATTTTCAGATTGTTACCTGGCATTTCTTCATAAGACCAGGAAAAAACGTCATGGAATTCTTTGAAAAGATCTGTGTAAATTTGAATATCTTTAAGGGAGAAATCCGCTCTGACGAAGACATTCTCCATGATGCCAGGGTTTCGGGAGATGTTGATGGGTATAGTTTCAGCGATAGTCGCCATATTCCCCTCAACATAAATTTCTTGTGTAACTAGGAGATTAATAGGACATGGCTGATCTCCTGTCATGGTAATGGTGAATTATCCTGCTTCGATTCGGTTTAACTCTGGGAGAAAGTATGATCTGTGATGAATATCTTCCCAAGGTTTGTCCGGACTAGTCATTTCTTTGATTACTCCTTCATCAGAAGGCAAGACTGAGTCTAACGAATCGACGTTAGCGAGAGAAACCTGAGCCCAAATAGGCTCTAGAAGTGGATCTAACTCTTGTGCAGGAGTCAGATCAGAGTTAGCTAAAGCTTGTTGGACTAAAGAGTATGCTACCTCAGCGACAGACAAGGGCATGGACATGTCGGGGTGCCCTGTCTCATCCATCGTGGCTAATGGGAAGGAAGAATCCAAGGATCCTCAAAGTAAGTCATGTGGAACGACGAAACTTGAAAAATCTCAACCTTATGGTGATTAGATATAAATTTGACATCGTCATGAGGAGGTGGGTAATCGAAGGTACCCATCAGGGACAGGCACAAACCAAATCCTATGTTAATGACACCTGGTTGAGGATTATCAATCATGGGGACCATGGATGCCCCCAAAGTTGGGTCAGATCTGGAGAAAGAAAGTTGATCGATGGTCATTATCCAACCCTCGTGTGGAAAGAACAAGACTCGGAAAACTGTAGCAACCACAACTTGCATAGCATAAGTCCAACTCTGTTATAACAAGAGGTTATAGTTGAGGGGAGCATCGACTACCTCTACTTTTACACACACGATTTTCCCTCCTAACTGCACAGGGAAAGAAGGAACAATGCCATGTGGTCGGAAAGAATGACCGTCAAAAGCAGTGAGGAGAGTAGGTGATGGAAACAAAGCGAGATGGCCAATGGCCTTCCAACATGCTAACGACATAACGCATGTCGAGGTGCCCTTGTTGACCACCGTGCGGAAGATATTCTGTGTAAAAGTTTTCATGGGATGAGCCACTACTATCTAAAACGCTACATGGTAAGGTAGACGAGGTTTTAAGTTGGTTGTACCTAACATGATGGTACCCGAATTACAAGTCTCAGTAGAGACCAAAGCGGTTAACAAGGCTTTCCTCTAACCAGGGCATATTTGGAGGACCTCTAAAGAAGACATCGCACAAGGGGTTTGTGATAAATCCTCCACCATAGAGTAATTCTGGGTGGCCCTTGCGTTGGGGTTGTGAGAAGATTTTGTAAATGCACCCTTTGGAATTTGTGTCATTGTTTATCCCAACATCTTCTTGATTTATAGAGGAAGAGATGGGAGATCAACTTCTTTACCCTTCTCAGAAGCACTTGGTTTACTATAGTTGTGCTCTCTAGTCGTTATGCAAGCATCACCCCTAACCATATATACATTCGTGGATGAGGGATTGTTTGGAGGAGGGCAGGATTCTTAGTTGCCCCCTTTTGTGCTTGTAGAGGCTTGAGTTAAATTTTGCCCATGTTGAAAGGGATTAGTCAACACTGCTTGTTGTTGCTGTGTGACAAAATTTTGGGCCTCTACAAGTTGAGGAAAAAGATGTGTCGTGTGGTCTTCCACACACAAGTTGCATGGATACCTCACCTTTCATTTTTCCATGGTGTCCCCGCCAGCATTATCAGTGGGTTTTTTATCCCCCTTACCCTTCTTTCATTGTTTTTTCTTCCCTTCAGGCTGCTGGGTGGCCTTTGGGTTAGTCGACTACACAGAGTGTACTTTCGATGTGTGGGTAGGGGGAGAAGCCAAAGAAGTAGTTTGGTTGGTCGTTGTGTGTTGTATGGATAATTGTTGCAACTGTTTTTTCAATTTCTCAGGGGGCTTGGTTTGTGCTGAACCAACAATACCATCGGCATGTGGTCCAAATCTCTATCTAGTTTTATCCAGTATCGAACATGGTGCATCTGGCAAGATGTTGTATAATAAACAAGACTGAGAATAGATGAGCTCAAACTGTTGAGCCCTCATGATGGCATCTTCTTCGGAGAAAACGCTGGAAGTTGCAACATCTTTGGATAACTGTGGGACCAAAGACTTAAGGAACCACTCAAGCAAGAATGTTGGTGGGACTGGTACTTTGATTAGACTCTTCCGGCATCTCCATTCTTGAATATGATCAGAGATATGGTCCGCTGTTGTCTGTTCGAAATTGGTGAGCATCTCTGTGCCAGCTTTGTATCTCACAGGTAATTGGAAATGGTTAAGGAAGACCATCGCCATTTTTCCAAAAGAAGAGTATCTTGAGTGATCGAGCTCGATATACCATTTTGCGGCACTCCCGATAAGAGTACATTGAAACAATCGTAACTATATGGAGTCATCTTTCAATGAGTTAGATGAACACCAAATATGGAAGGTAGTCACATGATCACCTAGATCTTCATTAGGCTTGGACTCGAACATTGGAATGTTCGAAGGCAACTTTGTTGGCATAGGAGGCCAACGTGGATCGTGACAAATAGGATCATTTAACAACCTTGTCAAATCTGGCAACTGTAATGTCTCCAGGAATGATATTTTAGGTTGCTGCTGATAACCTGGGAAAAAGGGTCCTAGAGTTTGACTGGCACTAGGTTTCTAGGAAAAGTTTAGCTGTTGGCCCAGATTCTAGTAGAAACCATGGCCCTAACTAGCGTAAGGATTTTTCATCTGTGGAGACATCATCGGCTGATTTCCCATAAAGGACATAGAGTTTTGGGCATGTATCGTGTTCGAAGGATTTTGGGAAGGATTACCCCATGCTGGTCCTGGTGGGAGAGGCATAGTAGTTTGTCCAGGGTTCCATTGACTGTGGAAAGAATTACCCCAGAATGACATTCCAGAGGAGGGAACAGATCCTTGTCATGAGTTCCAAGGTCCTACTATATGTGCCCCCTGCGCAAGAATAGTAGCCCGCGCAGGAGTAGATTGTCCAAAAATGGGATTTCCTCCAGAAGAGAAAGAGGTTGACGATAAAGTGTTGTTACCAAATGTCCTGTTCCAAGAAAACGGTGTCGAACCTACCAGCATACTGTGCGTAGGTGTTCCTTGACTCCCTACTCCAAATAAACTAGTGTGTGTAGGCTTCCCGATGGACTGCTGATGCAGACCACCAAGAAAAGGGGACGAAGGAGGGATATGACCTCCTGCGTAAGGAAAATCATTAAAAGGGATAGGAGTGCCCCCAAGTTGACCTTGTAGAGGAGCGTTAGATCTCCCTACCCCTAGACCCAAAGTCTGTAAAGTGGAGTAGGTTAGTGTAGGACTTGTACCCGAACTAGGCATACCATATGAGAACAGAGGGCCTGTCGCACTAGGTGTGAAGGGGGTTGTGGCCACCGCCATAGATGGGTTCGGTCCACTGTGCGAAGTAGTTGCAGCCAAGACCATGGTGGCCTGGACCAACGATAGTAAGTTAGGAGATGACTCTCCTGTGGTAGAAACTATGGTGGGAATTGAAGAATTCCCAGAATAAGTAACAAAGTTTGTTTCCATAGCTGTGTGAGGCACTGTCTGGTGTTCATGAAATTGGATTGGTACAATAAACGGTTCCAAGATATCATTGGTTGGGGTTTCAACCAATCCAATATTGGCGGTTTATTCCTCCGGGAGTTTCTCAGACACAAAGGTTTGTAACCCGGTCGCTTCAAAAGACCCTTCTTGGTCTAGCTTCTGCCTTAATGGTGGCAGGGGTGGCTCCAGTGTAACCGGCAGTAGGCCAAGAAGCCTTCGTGACCGGTGGAGATCGGGATCCTCCACTGTGTGAGAAGATCCAAGACATGCTAAGGTATTATAAACATTCAAAAAGTAACACACACTAAAAATAATACCCTAAGAGATAAGTCAAGCAATCACTAAACTATTTGGAAGAACATTTACAACAACCAACACTAGAGAAACTTACCGGTGCAAGTGCAACTCGAACATGAAAGAACCCTCCTGGTATACTCTACAAATTGTGGTCTGATGTCTTTCCTAGGTACCGTGGTATACCCCTGCATTCACCTGTGTATGTCCCTAAAAATATTGGCAACTAGGTTGCCAGAACGCGAACAGTCACCAGGTGGGTACAGTCGAAAGTTGGGTAGACCACAATGAGAAAGGTATCAAGCCCAAAACCTGTCAAGGGTATCGAGAGAAAATGGTTCAGAAGACAACTAAGGACCTTGAACAAATTTGAGACCTACAAGGCCCCATGGAAAATGCAAACGATGAAATCCCAAAACAAGCCCTCTATATGTGTTCTCCACTACGATTGGTCTGGCTTTGGAGGGGTTATCTCTGCTACCTTTCCGCACGTGACCTCGTGTTTATACCTTGTGTTAGAGGGGGTTCCCAAATAACTTCCATGAAACTGGACTTAGACACTCCCTATCTCAGACTCTAATGTTTGGTTTTGAATGGCCTTGAAGAGTTTCCTCTCCATCCTAATTCAAGGCCCTAGTCCTAAACTAGTTTGTGAGCCCTACAAACATAAAAGTCTAGTATATTTTTAAAATTAGCATTGCTTTTATGGATTTATGCTATGTCAAGGGGTATGAGGGTGAAACTGATGATGTGTAAAGATGAAATCAAAAATGAAAGAAAAAACATGGAAACAAAAGACTTTTACTAAATGCAAAATTTCAACAACTTTTCACAAAAAAAAAAATCAATTTTTTTTCTAAGATTTTATACAACAAACCTAAAGGAATTTCACTTGAATACGAGCTAATTATGATCTAAGTGAAATGCCAAAACTTACGAAACAAAAGACTTTTCCCTAGCTAATGATGCAGAAACACACCTTTCAACCAAAGAAGAAAATGAAAAGAGATTTTTATTTTATTTAAGTGCTAGTAAAGCAACAAAGGGAAAATATCGACAAGCCAAAAAACCAAGAAAAACAAATTATGGATTAAAGCACAGATCACAAATAATTAGAGTAAAGAATCACACAATGGGAATAAAAAAAAAGAAGACTCTCATGCTTTTCTAAAAACCATAGTTTTTTATTTTATTTTATTTTCTGTCAACTATTAACTTAGAAAAAGCAGGCTAAGGGTAAGATGACCTAACCTACTGACTTTTCAAACCTAGACTCAAACACCTGAGAGTAATACTTCTTATCAAAGGAGGGGATGACTGCTCCACTCTGAACAAAAAGTAGCCTGTACAAGCACACGATTGTCACTAAAACAACACTCATGCAAACGCATGCTGAACAGAGACAGAAAGCATGTACAGATGGGATGACCTTGTACAGGCCGCGTGTATATCTAAATTCTAAGGAAAAATATGAAAGAAAGTAGTCCAGACTAGGAAGAGGCCTCTGGTATTGATAACCAGGGTCCCTTAAAGGCTTGGATGCTCTTTCTAACAGAAAAAAAAAAAATAATGTAAGGAATAATTAGGTGAAAAAAAGTAATCTGAGATAGGACTGTGAACCAACAAGACTCAGACAGGATTCTAGAAAACCCCTTGAGAATGTGTAATTCTGACAGGGAAGAGGAGGACTACCTCTAAGTTTCTCTGAACTCCCACATGCTACTGCTATCTCTATAGCTAGCGTTCACACGCAGGCTTTCAGAGGATAGGGTGTGGGTACACGTGTGCAGGCCTTCTGCAGGCTGCGTTTAACTCTGTGTGTCCCGAAAACTACCATTAAGAAAAAGTCAGGGAAAAATGGTATGGAAAACCAGACTCCCTGCTATCTCAGACCTTACAGAAAAAGACAGACAAAGAAAAGATAGAAAACCTAATCTTTAAACTACCCAAAAAATAAAATAAATCTAGGAACCCTAAAGAGAATTCTCCCCAGTGGATTTGCCAATTCTGTTGTTGGGAAACACACCCTACGGACTAGAAAACTAGGGTCGGACTTGCATGCAAATTTTGACCAAATAGAAACTACTTTTTTACCTACAACCCAAGATTTAAACCCCTTTTTCACAGTAAATGCATGGAAAAGGACCACTAACCTTATTACCGGCATTCGATGTAGATCCTTCGTTGCTCCATGAGGCCAACATTGCCCAAAAAGGGCCTAACGTCACCCTAAATGGGCATGACGTCACCTTAGCAGGTTGATTTAGGGTTTAATTATGACATTTAATGTAAAAACTGGTTATCATTTGTAATTGGCCATGTCAACCTTTTTTACCTAAATTTGGTCTTTGGTATTGTATAAGTAGGGGGCAAATCCTCCTTATTTTTCATCATATTTCACTCACACGAGTGAGGTCTAAAATTTTCTCCCTACTTAGGGTTTATTCGCTAAAACTTTAGGCCCACTTCTTGGAGGAGGCTTAATTTGGTGTTTCTTGGCATTTTTCTTGGTGGAAAATCCTCAACTAGGATTATTGCTAGATTATTCTTGGCGGATATAAGTGAATTTATGAAATCCTTGTTTGTTTTGAATGATTATGGTGTATTTACTTTGTATTTATTCCAAGATTATGAAATTTCTAGTTTAAAACCCTAGGAGAATAAGCACATGTTATTGTCCTTGTCTTTACGATTTTTTACCTACTAGATTATGCTAGAAACCCTATGTTTGAAGCATTGTACTAGAGACCTGCCATTGCAACACTCCAGTAGTATTTTCTTCATGAAGACATTAATCATTTCAATATTGATTTAAAGAAGAAGGAAATAATCTAGGGCCTATGGTTACCTACTTCCTAGTAGTTGTTCTCCTTCTAAGCCTTGTTGGTTGAGTCCTTGGTTTACCAACACTTGAATCTTCATCCTTATTAGTCCTTATCTCTTACATTATCATTTTTTTGTTGGAAAATATTGAAAAAGCAACGATGATGGTTGTTTTCATTTATGGCAACAATGGAGATGGAAGGATATGAAGGATAAAACCCCTTAGGGATTCAGACGTAAGAGCTCAGGAGGTACAGCATTGAAGAACACGCACGCAACAAGAGATTACAGAGAAGAAGGAAGACAGAGATCCAGTGACCGTTGGATTCCATTCAAATTTCCCGAAAGACCGACAACCATTAGATCTGCAGAAGTTGCGAAGGAGATAAGTCATCGGAGATTCGGGGATCGGGAGTTTATAATGTCCAATTCACTTGACATCGAAAACTCTGAAATCGCGATATGCGATTTCGCGATTTGATCACAACCATTAAATCAAGCAGTGATCGGGACCATCCACCTGTAAACAGGGGGCTTCATCGGAGAATCGGGAATTGGAGTTTCACGAGTCTCGTGAACAATGACAACGCAAACCCCAAAATCGCGATATGCGATTTCGCGATGTAATCACAGCCGTTGAGCCAAGATTGCATCTAAACCGTTGATTCAACCCACGAAAGCACACCACGTCAGCAAAGGGGCACGTGGCACAACCAGGGAATGACAGGTGTCAGGTAGATTCAACACTTCAGGCACATAAAATTCATGAATCAGAGTGACACGTGGCAGGATCTAACACGTGTCAAACCAGTGTGACGTCAGCAGAGGCATCGATGATCGGGACTGTCCATCTGAGGGACAGGTGTCGAAGATCAAGGCACCGTCGGCATATCGGACATCGGGAAATCGGAGTTCCTGAGGTTGAAGAAAACGAGAGATCGCAAGTCCCGAAATCCCGAAGGTATCAAGACCGTCCATTTGAGGGACAGGTGTCAGAAATCAAGAGCGAGTCGGCATATCGGAAATCGGGATATCGGAGATCCCGGGCACAAAGGTTTTGTGCATTTTGAAATCGTGATCTGCGAAATCTCGATGAGTGGGATACAGCTGTCAGCACAATAGCAAAGGAGGACAGAGGCGTAGTAGAGGCCAGCTGTTATCATATGAATGGAGGGTCAGGATTTGGACGATCGGGAATCACCGAGTGAATGCATTGATGCATCACAAACCCCGTAGCCCTGACGGGGTTAGGTTGTGATCATGGGTAATGGTCATATGGACCATTGTATATCCGGATGGGGCTAAAGCTCGGGAAATCGGGGATCGGGAATCCTAGAGGCATGTACATCGTGACATCGAAAACGCCGAAACCCCGATGAGCGGTTTGACCGAGGTCATGTGTTGACGGTCTTATGGGGCCAAGGCCTATAGCCAGCAGGGATAGCATATGGAATGCCGAAACCCGATTCGAAAAGGCGCGCGTAAGTTTAATTCAAAATTTAAATAGGAGCCCGATTTCCTCTGGGTAATAAATATGGGACCTGATGAGCGTTGAACAGGTTCTGGACCAATGGGCATAAGAAGGGGTCGATGCTCTTCCTACAGGTGATTTTGGGGGCAGAGGCAAAGGAGGACGGTGATAGGTTGCAGAGGTCCTTTTGCAGAACGCAGAGGCCAATTTCTGACAGTAAGGATAGCTACTGGCGGGTGAGGTCATTTGTGCAGGCATCATGGAATATTTGAAGAAAGAGGAACCTCCTTGTGGCAGTTGGGTGGCAGATCTACATTGACAGAGAGATCTCAGTTGTGGGTTCAGCAAACACGAGATCAGAAGCATTATATCCAGGTTTATTGAGTTGTTTAATATGTGTCCTTTGGTAACTGCCTGACAGTCTGTAGATCTGTGTTTACTCTTGAGATAATTTCTGTAACTATCATAACCACTAGATGAAACTGCCTGATCGAGTGTGAAAATTAATGAAACGTGGTCAGCAGTGAGTATGAAGGTTAAACTCTTCAGCAGTAGCATTCTACCTGGAGAAACTGGTGTTATCTTCAGGGGGTTGAAGCTCCCTTCCAGGAAAGGCTGGTAAACGAGAGAAGGTTGTAGCCTTCTGCAGGTAGAAGCCTGCGTACTAGTATGAGTCTACACTAGTACATTGTTGTAGAATGTTTTCTTAATAATAATCATTG
>WSFP011454497.1:0-19431 GCA_009831015.1 Picea engelmannii
GAAATTTGTAGTTGTATATCTGGATGATATACTGATTTTCAGCAAGACGAAGGCTGAACATTTGAGGCATTTGGCCATTGTGATGAGAAAGCTACAGCAGGAGAAGCTGTTGATTAATATGAAGAAGTCCTCGTTTATGAAGATAGAGCTCATTTACTTGGGGTTTGACATTTCGGCGAATGAATTAAAGATGAATCCAAGTAAGGTGGAAGTGATTAAAAATTGGCCATCACCCAGAAATGTTTTTGAGGTGAGGAGTTTCCATGGTTTGGCTAGTTTCTACCGAAAGTTCATTAGGAATTTCAGTGGAATTAGCGTAGCGATGATGGATACAGTGAAGAAGCGGAATAAGTCTTTTCATTGGACAATAGAGGATGAGAAAAGCTTCAATCTGTTGAAGCAAAAGATCACAGAGCAACCAATTCTGGTGTTGCCTGATTTCAAGAAGACATTTCAGGTGAAATGTGATGCAAGCGGATATGCCATAGGAGCAATCTTGAGTCAAGAAGACAGACCAGTTGCTTATTTCAGTGAGAAGCTGGATGAAGCAAAGATGAAATACTCCACGTATGATAAGGAATTTTATGCTATCATACAAGCATTAAAGAAGTGGAGGCATTACTTGATCCCAAAAGAATTTGTATTGTATAATGATAATCATGCATTGCAGTTTGTAAGTCAACAAGAAAAGTTGAATCGGAAACATGCAAAATGGGTAGAGTACATGCAGAATTTTACATTTGTAATTAAACACATTTCAGGGACTGCTAACAAAGTGGCTGATGCTTTGAGCAGGAAATGTTTGTTGCTGCAAGAGTTCCAAGTCAAAACATTAGGTTTTGAAAACCTTAAGGACATGTATGCAGGTGATGCAGATTTTGTAGAAGCGTATGAAGCAGCTGAGAATCCAGTTCTCAGAGATTGGAGTTCTTGGATAGACTATATGATCCGGGAGGGATTGTTGTTCAGAGGAAATCAACTATGCATTTTGAATTGCTCCATGAGGGAGAACTTGATGAAAGAAAAGCACAGTGGAGGCTTGGCAGGACATTTGGGCCAAGACAAAACTTTTGCGAAGCTGAGCGAATCATATTTTTGGCTGGGGATGCACTCAGAGGTCAAGCGGTTTATTGACAGATGTTGGATTTGTCAGCATTCAAAAGGAAGAAAGCAGAATGCAGGGTTTTATCAGCCATTGCCCATACCAAGAAGGCCATGGGAGGCGATCAGCATGGATTTTGTATTGGGTTTGTCGAGGACGCAAAGAGGTGTTGATTCCATCTTTGTGGTGGTGGACAGGTTTTCAAAGATGGCACATTTTATACCATGCCAGAATACCAACGATGCGACGCACATCGCAAATCTGTTTTTCAAGGAGATCGTTAGACTTCATGGATTGCCGAAAAGCATAGTATCAGACAGGGATACTAAGTTCCTAGGGCATTTTTGGAGGATGCTATGGAAGAAGCTGGGAACTAACTTAATGTTTAGTTCTTCCTATCATCCACAAATAGATGGGCAAACAGAGGTGGTGAATAGAAGTCTGGGAGACTTACTCAGAAGCTTGGTGACATAGCACCATAGCTGCTGGGATAATGTGTTACCACAGGCAGAGTTTGCATACAACGACTCTGTGAACAGGAGCACAGAACAGAGTCCATTTCAGATTGTATATGGCAGGCAGTCGATGGGAGTTTCTGAACTCAGGGAGTCAGAACAGACTGCTACTAGCAGTGCTAGTGCCGAAGATTTCGCTGAAGCAATGAAGGAACTTCACAGTAAGGTGAAGCAGCGACTGATTGATTCAAATCAGGAGTATAAGCGCAGAGCAGATCAACATCTGAGACAACTTCAGTTTGAAGTTGGTGATTTAGTTCTGTCACATTTGAGGAAAGAAAGGTTCCCGAGGGGAACATACAACAAGATGAAAATGAAGAAAATCGGGCCATGCAAGGTCCTAAATAAATTTGGAGAGAACACTTATGAGATCGAGTTGCCGGATGGCATCGGGATATCTCCGATATTTAATGTTTCAGATTTATACCCATACAGAGCTGGAGAGAAAGAGACTAGAGGTGAGGAACCAGTGATCCAGTGGCAGAAGCAGATGTCGACTGCAGAAAAGCCACAAATGGAATGCATACTGGACAAAAGAGTGGGTAAGAAGACCAGGAGGAAAGAATACTTTGAGTATCTAGTCAAATGGAAGAACCACCCAGTGGAATATGCCAGCTAGGAAAACGAAGCAGTGATACAAAAGCATGGACAGACTATGCAGGAGCTCATGGACAGGAGCCCATGAAAATTTTCAAGCCAGGGAGTATGATGCAGGAGCATCGCCAACACAATCAAGCAAGCCAACACACATTTTTGAAGATACTTTGGGAATTGTTGCGTAATCTTAAATGGATCATTTAAGAGACGAAACACTTGTATTGTAATGGACCTTGAGCCTTTAATCTCTCTTCCTTAGGTAGATAGATGACATTTATTTTAGTTAATGTTGGTAGGTAGATTTTAATTGTAGATTTGATAGTTTAGAGTTCGAGAGGGAAAACGGATATAGACACCCTCACTTGTACATTGTAAAATTATTCAGAAGCATTCAGAAGAGAGAAGAGCAAGCAAAGAATTGTATGAAGAATGCCCATGTACAGATATTGAGTTAATAGAAGAAAGCTTTAATTCAATTTCATGGTTTGTGTTGTTTCTCTGTGTCTTGATATTATGCTCATGGATGTTTTGCTTCCTGTCATGCATTGCTTTTATATGTTGTGCATGTGATTTCATGGTTGAATTGAAGTCTGGGGAACCATGGAATTAGTTTCAATTGTTTCTCTATCTTGAACCAGAGAATTCCTGCAAGGAGTGCAGTTGAATTGTCTGCAAGGAGTGCGTTGATAGAAGGATTCAAATAGAGGTAACTTTTTTTCTAAGTTCCCAGAAGTGCAGATTTGGCACCGAAGCCGTGCAAGGCGTGCACAGGCTGGATGAAGTCTCAGAGTTGTGATTCTGAGAAAGGATATTGACGATTGTTGTTGTAGAGAGGGCGTAGAGTTTGAAAGATTCAACACTTGGAAAGCGTTGAAGGCTGAGCGCAAGCAGGTGCGCAAGCTCAAGAGGGATAGTTCCTTCGTGGTATTGTTGAAAAAGATCCCAGGGGGTTTGTATCAAGGAAGGTTTGAGAGGGAAGTACAAGCATAGGAGTTGGAGGCAAGTGTCGAGGAGGACAGTTAGTTTTCTGAAGAAATCCTCGAGGAGGAGGAGTCGACGACCAGGATTCGCAGGAAAGATTAGCGAAGTCCCGACAGCCGTCAGATCGGGGGAAGTTGCGTAGGGTTTAAGATTTAGCGCGTAGGGGAGGAGTCAGAGCTCATTTGGACTTGACTCATCGGAGAATCGGAGTCTCCAGGAACATAGGACTTTTGCAAGGAGAAATCGCGACCCGCGATTCCCTGAAAGGAATATAGTCGTAGATCCCGAACTAGCCACGTGTCAAAAATCCAGGAGGGTTGGGGATCGACATTCGGGATTTTCCCATGCAAAGGAATTACTATAACTGAAATCGTGATCCCGCAATACCCGATAGCGCAACGAGGAAGGGTGACGTGGAGGAGAGAGACTGCACGTGTATCGAGGTTCAGCATCTCGGAGTCTCCGGGAGCATAGGTTCTACGCATATCAAACCTGTGAAGTCTGGAAATTTCGACGGGGAGCAGGCGTGGTCTCGAGGAATGACAATTCATATGCGAAAGAGGCTAACCTAAAGGAACTTGGAGCAGAGAGAGAGAAAGAGGCGCCATCGTGGATCGGGGTTCGGAGATTCGTGGTGCCAGTGAAACGCGACATCGCATATGCTGATTTCCCGATAGGGAAATCCCCCACAGGAACAAAGAAGTATCAGCATTGAGACCCATCGGGTTTCGGGGCTTTGGATAGCACGAGGAACGTTCCCACGAGTTTCGCGATAACGCGAAACCCGATTTCCCGATAAGACAAAGGGGAGATCGCATGGAGAGAGTTATGTGGGTATTGAAGAGGTCCCGATAAGGGATAAGAAGAGCATTTTAGCTCTTCGGGTCAGTGAAGAAGAAGGTCCTGGTAGTAGCAGGCGCGCCGGGTGGTGCGAGCTGCATCACACTTTGTGCACAAGCTACACCAAATTCTATGGCTCTCTCTACTTCATTCAAAAATAACATGGAAAACAATTTATTTATAAATATGTCATGAGAACACTCCCACATTGCATGTGGGATAAAGAAAGTTGAATTTGCAAATCAAAGGCCCAAATTTCATGAGGATGGATCAACGACAATTGAGTCTCCATCTTTTGGAGCTCACAACTTTTGATCCTGATGTCCAATTTGACCAAATGAGAGCTCATCATAAAGGTGAAGAGATGAAAAACGCATTGGAAGTATTTTAAATGGCTGAAATATCAATTATTAGGCTCTAAAAAATAAATTAAAGTTGCGACTAGTGTTGGGATTAGAAATAAATTATTTTTGGAAAATCATTTATTTAAATAAATTCATGATCTTCTAATGTGGGTCCCAATTGATGGCATGCATATCTAATCTCAAATTTACAAAGAGGACAAATAAAACCCTAACCCTAACTAAAAATAAGTTTCATGAAGATGAAGTGAAGACTATAAAAGAAGATGTGAAAGGAATTCAAAGGGTTCAAAATTTCCATCATAGTAAGTCAAGTAGTCATTTTGTTTTTCTTTCACCTGGCTTTGTTTCTTAGTTAGTAGACCTTCTTCATTTCTTGTTTCAGAATTTGTGAAAACCTAAGGTTGACTTCTGATTGTCTCCTTTTGTCTTCCAGGTTTCTCTTTCATTTCATGGTCCATGGGAGCCCAATCCCAGTCCTTTTTCAAGGGAAAATGTAATTCACTTTTTATGAACTCTCAGACATTACTTCTTATTTATATAAGATATCTATTATTTTGAGGTTCCAAGAGAACTAGTTTGAGACATAACATTATTGATTTCCCAAGAATTTAATTTTAAGCATGATATTTTTTATGCGTGTCTATCAAAATACTCATTGGGTTCAATGTAATTATCATTTAGAGTTCGTTTTTATATGTGGTCTATACTTTCCTTTCCCTTTTACTAAATATTGTGTTATATTTTGATGAATGTTGTGATGGAAATGTCATCCTATGATAATGTATACTCTATTGGTTTATAAATCTTGTAACATAATATAAATATTTTCTTTTTGTAAGATACCTGGTCCTTTTTAGGTATTCTTTACTTGTAAATATTTGTTTCAAGAATAAGCCTGATCCTTTCTCATGCCTCTTTTACATTTTTGTATATTAATTAAGTATAGAGGATTGCCACCTATTTTAGATCAACAATATTGATATTGGTGCACAAGGTATGGAAGGTATTCATGAACTTCGACACGGTTTGGTCCCTTTCCTAATGCAGTGTGGTCCATCTCATGATCTGGTCTTCATAGTTTCCAACAAGGTAATATTTTTCTTTAACGACATCCATAAAAGAGTCCCAAGTGTGTTCGACCTCAAACATTCTAGATTCCTACGTGGAATTTTTCTCACTATAAGTGTCCCACCAATTTCTAACATGTTGGACAACCTTAAAGAGCAAAAAGGTGATATTTTCTCTACCGGAGAAATTTTGGACAGAGAAATAAACTTCTATCATATTTAACCATTTTTCCAAAGCATCCGTGTCTATTTGACCTTCAAATACGAGAATATCAAAATTAACTTGTACATTTAAAGGGGCAATGCCTCCAAAGTGGTCGCTTGACGAAAACATGTATGTTGTTGTCTATAGCCATCGAAGGATTTGGGAAAAAATATCCATCATATCATCCCTTTTTATGTGAGGGATTCCTCGAGCAACAGTTAAATATGATCTCCTTCTCCCTAGTCTGTCTTTTCTTTCACCATGGGAAGTCCTTGGGGTTGATGAGGACGGTATTTCAGAGGCTCAAGTACTTCTAGTCTCAACTCCTTATATCATGACCTCATTGGGGACATGCATAGAGAAACAGGTAAAGAGAAGACTTCTCTAGTACCATTGATCTTGATTTATGAGGGGACATTGAGATAAAACACTGTAATATGACAAAAACACGAAGATACATTAATACTCAATTTCTATTAATAAATGAAATATGAAAGAACTGTAAAAGTGCATAGTGAAATGAACTCTCTAGAATGGTAGTAGCTTATTTTTTAGAAGAGATGTGACAACTATATGCATTCATAAGAATATGATTACAATGAGGCCAAAAATGACCTTTTAACATAAAGCATCAATGACAAAACCCTAAACATCCAAAACCCTAACCCTAGAAGTTGAAATGCCAAAAGGTTTGTGGGCCTCAAAGTGGTTAGTTGATATGTCAACTTCTTGAGGGTGTTACCTTTTCATACATTTTACCGAGGGGTACACATTCCAAATGGCCCAACACATGCCTTTGGATATCTACTAGGCGCTTCTAAGCCAAAAACATCATTTAGGGCCTCAAAACGACCTCGGAAGTTTAGGACCCGGAAAAACCGTAGAAAAATTGCTAATCTGAAAACTATATTTTGATCCAAATGGAATAGGTGGGTGGCTACTGATGTCCACTTGTATCACACAATTTTACTAGAATTGAATATAATCATTGTGTTTACTTCAAAAGTTTTAGTGACATATTCATTATCTTGAGGTTATATGTTAATGATATGCTTGTGGAAAGAAAAATCATGGTTGAGATCAATAGGTTAAAGGTTCATTTGGCTAGGACTTTTGATATGAATGATATAGGAGCAAAACAACAAATTTTGGGCATAGAAATACACAGAGACATGAAAAATGACAAGATTTGTTTATCACAACATACGTATATGGAGAAAATACTCATGAAGTTTGGTATGCATGCTATGAAACTTGTGAATGTCCCTTTGGCTTCCCATTTTAATCTTTCTTCATAATTATGTCCTAGTAGTAAAGAAGAAAAGGATTATATGTCTCATGTACCGTATGCAAATTTAGTAGAATGTTTAATGTATGCGATGGTATGTACTAGACTAGATATTTCACATGTAGTTGGTGTTGTCAGTAGATACATGGAAAATCCAAGTAGAGGACATTGGGCAGTAGTGAAATGGGTGCTTTGGTATCTAAGAGGCACAAACAATTATTGCTTCACCTTTGATTGTTGTAATGATACAGTTTGTGGTTATGTTGATTCAGATTTTGCAGGTGATTTGTAAAAGAGGAGGTCTACTTCAGGTTACATCTTTACTCTTGCAGGAGGATCCATTAGTTGGATGTCAAAGCTTCAAGAAATAGTTGCATTGTCTACTACCAAGGTAGAATATATTGTTGTCTCAAATGCATGCAAAGAGACAATTTGGTTAAAGGGTCTTTTGGGTGAGTTTGGAAGAGTGCGGGACCATGTATATATATTATGTGATAGTCAAAGTGCTATCCATTTAGCCACCAATCCAACATATCATAGTAAGACTAAGCATATTGATGTCAAGTACCATTCTGTAAGACAAGTTGTTGATGGAGGTGGAGTAGCTCTTAAGAAGGTCCATACTTAGGAAACTTGTGTAGACATGTTTACAAAGTCAATATTGTTAGAGAAGTTGTTGTGGAGTTTGACTTCTCTTGGCTTGCAGAAAAGGTGACGATTGAATTTGTTGGGCGAAATATTAGGAAAATCGTTGTCAAGGTGGAGATTGTTGGATGGTGACAACACATCTTGGTGGTTACAACTCGGTTCCTCTACCTCTGACATGGTTGTGGATATTGGTGCTTCATATCCTCGTAAAAGTTTGTTGTTGTTTGTTTAAATGAAAGGTCATGATGTGCTTTGTGAATTGTAACCTTGTTTTCTTCACTAATTTTACAGAGTGCAATAAAAATACCCCCCATTTATATTGATGTCTGTTATTCTGCTTTTATCTTTGCTTTTATCTTTTTTCTGATTAATTCATTGTTTGTGTGCTTTGTTTACAATAGTTTTGACCCCTAAAGAGTAGGTGTTATGTTGGGAGCTTTCTAGCTCTACTTGTTGGGGAGTTTTCTATGAAGAGTATTGGGCTTTACGTCTCTTCTAGGTATTGGGGTTTAATTGATCAATTACTCAGGTTTGTGCGAGAACTTGGGGCTTTAATTTATCAATCACTTAGGTCTGCGAGAGAACTTCAATGACGATCTAGATCAAGGCTCGATAACCCTATGTGCATAATTTAAGCACTAGTGAGGTTAACGTGATCCCTTGATAGTTGCTTTTGTTGGCCTGATCTTGTGTGCATTGAAAGTTCAATGGCCATGTGGTGTATCTAAACTTTTTTATTACATAAATGGATTTATGTACACGACAATTTAGCATATGGTTATAAAATCTTATAACAATAAACAAAGTATTCTAATATTTAATTTTTTTAATTTTTTATAAACAAAGTATGCTAAATAGAATATTAATGTGATTAGGTTTAAATAGATGGATATGACGATGATTATAATGGGGAATATAAGTTTTGGTTTTAGTTTTGATTTTGTTTTTATAATCTATTAATATTAACTAATGAATTATTATTATATTATTTTTTTTAATAAATAATTATTTTATAAAGTTAATTTATTTTTGGGTGTGTAAGTGTTTTTATGTTTTCATTTTTATCTGGTGTTTATTTTGGTTATAAGGATATTATAGGTGGTATCAAGTAGGTTTTATATTTATTTGGAACCATAATTTTCTATGGGAGAGTTAGATCTAGATGATGGTTATGACACATTATAGGTGGTATCAAGTAGGTTTTATATCTATTTGGAAAAAAAAAATTATGTATTGGAGATGTCATAATTTTCTTTGGTAGAGTTAGATTTAGATGATCTCGTTTTTTGGGTTAACGATTAATTTGTGTTATCTTTAGTCTAAGTAAGAGTAATTGTTGTTCATGTGATCATATTTTAGAGAGATAATACATGTTGAGTGAATTGAAGAGTGTGTTTTGAGTGATTATAGGAGCTAGTTGTTTCATGAAATAACTCTCTTGCATGTATAAATATATGACTTGGTAATGAGAATAATTGAAATTGAATCAGTGTGTAGTATTTCTCCATTTTTTTACTCGTTTAATAATTTTTCATTTTGGTATTTTTTTTTTATTGAAAACTAAAGTTAGAGGCATTTCTAATCATAAAATATTCACTCTTATATTTTAAAACAATATCAATGAAAATATTAATTTGTATCAACCACATTAAATTAACTCAAAAATTATTTTTTATTTTTATTTTTTATAAACCAAATAACTCATAAAGGAAGGAAGCATATAATCAATAATACTTGAAATGATATAATGATGCATATTGAAAAGAAAGTAATAAATACATTCATAAATGATCCACAAAAGCATAATATCACAAATATATATAAATGTGCATAATCAATACCATGATATGACATAATGATGAAGAAATAAATACATTCATGAATGATAAACAAAAGTAAAACATAATATCATAAAGATATTCATAAATGTGAAGCTTATTCCATTAATATGGAAGCACTTGCATAAATGTGAAGCTTATTCCATTAATATGAAAGCATTTGCATTGCTTATGTATGGATACAACTACTATTAATATGGAAGCACTTGCACTGTTTATTTATTTTTCCAAATAAGAAAATTTCTCTTTATATTAGATAATATAAAATATTACATCTCTGTTCATCCTCTTTCCAAAAAGAGCATCCACAATTGCTAGATACCAACATTGTTTGGGACTTTTAAGGCTATCAATACATAACATTTCTTAATTTCGAGAGTACCCGGTTCCCATTTATTTAACAAAATAACCATACAAGAAGTTCAAAACAAAACAATCCACAAAATCCTATAAGCAAAAATAATGTCTTCAATGGTGTCCCACTATAAGCTTGTCAAAGATCAGAATACTTTAATATGCCTAGAAGGAACTAGCTTGTTGTCTTCCCACTATGTGTAGATAATCACTCCGCGATGATTTTGATCTCTAAGCGCATTCTTTGAAAGAACATCTGCATCCTTGTTAAACTCTCTAAATGTATGAATATAGGAAATCGTTTCAAACTGGGTGCTAAGCCTTTTAATTTTCTCCTTCCAGCCTTCTAGCACCAGACTTTGGAGTCTCTCGCTACCATTACACCAATCTATAATGATTTTTGAATCCCCAATAATCTGTATGCCAGTAATGTGTAATCTTAATGACAAGTAGAGCGTAGTCCACATGCCCAACAGTTTTGCCATGTTATTTGTTCCAACTCATGTGTTGAGCGTCCACTTGAAAGAAATATTTGCATTTAGAATAAAAACGCCACCCGCTCCACTATTTGATGCATCAGTTGTAGCTGCGTGATCAAACCACCCCACTAGTTGATGAATCTGGGGTGGTCTTTTAATCATGTACCGAGAGTTGGATTTCTGGGGCCTTACACTTGCATTAAAAAATACAACAGACTTAAAAGCCACCACTTGCGAGAGAATTGACTCGTTGTTGAAAAGGAGGTTGTTTCTTTCTAGCCATAAGAACCAACAGACGTATGCTGGGAGAGTGATCAAATTTGGATGCTTTCTGACCCAATTCGAAAGACAATCTTCAACTGTGTTCCACTCCCAAGACAACTTAAAATTGAGAATCCCCGCAATAATAAACCAAACTTGACAAGTGAAAGGGCATGAAATAAACAAATGGTTTAGTGTCTCTAGATTCCTTCTACACAGGATGCAAAATCTCGGGCCTTCCCAACCTTTAGCAAGCAGGTTTTCCCACATGAGAACTTTGTTTCGCAAGAGAAGCAAGAATTTTTTTTTTAATTTTAGAGCCAAGTTCCACTTCCACAGTTTATAGCACCACCCGATTGTAGTGTGTAACCACATGCTCTCCGAGAGAGCCCTATACAAATTTCTTGCCGAGGAAAGACTAGAACCATCTCCACCTGACCATCTTAAATCATTCTCGAAGGCATTTAATTGGATACCCGTGCTCGAGAGCGCACTTCTATAATCCTCCCATTCAGATGCAAGTTCATCAATGAATCCAAGCTTTGTGGCATCAATCCAGTAAGTGCTTAGGGGATCTGACAGAGTAGTAACACTATCTTGGTAAATAAAGGTAATACCTTGAAATTTTAATGCCGATAGAAGTTCTTTAGAAAGAAAAGATTGCTGACCCATTCTCATAATACAATCCCTGCCTTCCTGAATAGTCTCTCCATTTCCAGGTTTCCAACACAACCAATGATCTAAAAGTGGAAGGGCTTTTAAAAGATTTCTCCAAACTGGTGAGAACTCTCCATGAGTTATGTTGTCTAATCTAAACCAAGTTGACACAAAAACAAAAGGTAAATACTTGTCTTTAAGAACTTTATGCCAGATTCTCGCTTTGGTCAAACCTCTCCAAAAAAATTTGGCCGCTAAGGCTTTATTGAAGAAGGAAAGATTGTGCAACCACCAACCTCTAGATTTCTTAGGCCTAGCAATAGTGTCCCAATTACAGAGATGTAATTGATTCCTATCACTACAACCCAACCATAAAAAGGAGAAGATAAGTTGACGAAGTTTTACCAGAACCGAGTTGGGAATTGCTTCCATGGACATCCAATACACTGGTTGACTCTCCAAAGCTTCCTTTATCAAAACTAATCTTCCACCTAGAGAAAGCCAACGATTACAACAGTGGTCAATTCTTCTTTCAAATTTTTTAATAAGCCATCGCCAGTCCTCAGCTTTGTAACAATTTGGCTTAAGAAAATAGCCCAAGTGCTTGAAGCCATCATCTATGGGGATGTAGAGAAATGGAAAAATCTCTTTAAAAAGCGCCAACCCAGACTCCCCCACCCCCACCACATGGAAAGTGGATTTTTCCACATTTATCTCTAGACCCAAAGCATGTAAAAAAGTCTTCAGGAGACCAACAATCACCTTCCATTCTGCTACACAAGCTCTAGTCAAAATCAAGACATCATCAACGAAAAGGAGATGTAAAATTTTAGTAATCCTAACAACTTTAATTCGAAATAGCAAGCTGACTTCTTTCTCTTTTTTCACGAGGATACTGAGACCCTCCGTCACCAGTATAAAAAAGAGAAGCGGTAGTGGGAAGCCCTATCTTAGACCTTTTCCTCTTTGAAAAAAATCAGATGGTTCACCATTAATCAGGACTACATATGAAACAGAGGTGACACAACTCATAATCCAATTTGTAACAGATAAGCCAAAGCCATTTTTTATCAAAATCATCCTTCGAAACTCCCAGTTGATTAAATTGTAAGCTTTCTTAAGATCAATTTTAAGAATGAGAGCTTGTTGATTCTTCTTTTTTATGCTATGGAGGCATTCCTGCACCGTGCCCAAAGTGTCTAGGATTTGTCTGCTTTGAAGAAAGCCCAATTGTTCTTCTGCTAATCCTTTTGACAGAATAGGCCTCAACCTTTTTTCCAACAATTTTGCAATAATCTTATAATAGAGATTGCAAAGTGATATAGGTCTAAAATCACCAAAAGAAGTTGGTTTATTCACTTTTGGGATTAGTACAAGAAAGTGGCATTTAGAGATTGTATAACTTCTCCCTTTCTTCTTGATTCCTCGACCATACCTAAGAGGTCTCTCCAACCAACTCAAAATAAGGAAAAAATCCACAGTCCATCCATTTGGGCCTGGGCTTTTATCTTTTGAAAAAGCCTTTAAAATGCTCGACAAGTCTTCTAAAGAACATCGTCTTTCTAACAACAGAGCTTCTTCCCCTGAGACCATGTTAGGGTAAAGGCTTGCTAAATAAGTTTTATCTTTGCTAATGATGCTTGTTGTTGATCCCATATTTTAAAAACAAATTACCGCCTCCTTTGTTAATTCCTTTTGGATCGACACTTCAAGACTAGTCTCCATCTGAATTTCCCAAATCTGGTTACATTTTTTTCGATCACTTGCGAAGTGATGAAAACACTTTGTATTTTGATCCCCACTCTTTGACCAGATCGCATGACTCCTCTGTCTCCAGGTGTCTTCCTCCGCTGTTAAGATCTTCAATCTTTCCGCTTCCTTCTCTTTTATCCTACATGTCAACTCTTCATTACTCAAATCTGTAAGGGGGTTTTGATACAACGATGTAAATCCTCTTCTAAAATTCCCAATTTTTGAGCCGAGAGGTTTTTAAAACTTTTTACCCACCTATTTATAACCAATTTTAGACTTTTTAGCTTCCATACCAGTCTTCTTTGTAGACCTGATTCCTGTAGAAATTTTGGGTCCTTACATACTTCAATGACTAACTGTGAAAACTCTTCCTTGTGAATCCAACCAGAATTTAATTTGAAAGGATAACGTTTGCGTTGGAATTTTCCATCTAATTGAAGAAAGACTAGAGCATGATCTGAGATGAAAGGATGTGCCACTCAGGCACAATATCTAGCAAAAATCCTTAACAGGTCCGTCAAAACAAAAGTCCTATCTAATCTCTTCATGATACTATCCACACCTTTTCTTCCATTCTGACACGTAGGCACCACCTCATTCGACATTATGTCCACTATAGCTCCTTCAAAAAACAAATCTTTTAAAAACAAATCCAAAGGGTCGGGGTGGCCACTTTCTCCCTAGATTTCCCCTTCATTCAGAGTGAAATTGAAATCACCTGAAACTATCAAATTCTTAAGAGACAAGATACCTCTATCCCCCACCTTTTGCCAAAAAACTTTCCTATCACTGCATAGGCCATAAACATTTAAGAAAGAGAGTTTTTCCTTTAACTCTAGGTTGAAACTTGTCACAAGTATACCACCATAACATATATAAGGTTTTATATAGAACTTATTAGGATCCCAAGCAACCAACAAACCCCCTGATTTTCCCACAGAGCTTACATCAGTCGAATACCACGATGGTTTAAGTTTCGTTAAAAAAGATCTTGACCTTGATTCATCAACCAAGGTCTCTTGAAAGAAAATAATTTCCGGGCGGTTCAAAAGAAAAAGACGACGTACCAAGGCCAATTTATGGGAGCCCCCCACTCCCTTAATATTTAGGGACAACAAGATCATGATTTAGGCCTGCTAGGGATTTAATGTCTCTAAGCGCCTCATGATCAGAATCAGTTGAAGATAAGATAACCGACTCCTTTACCGAAACCTCAGCTCGCTTCTGAGCACTGTGTGTCTTTATAGGTGAGATTTCACAACCCAAACCCCTTGACCATGCAAAAACCTTAGCACTCGAAACAGGTTGCTCTTCCCTAGGACCAATGGGATTAAACGAGTTAACCATAGAGAAAACATGAGAGATAAACGATTTACCTTTGAAAGTAGTCAGAGGTTTCGGTTCAAATAACTCATGTAAAGAAAGGACTAAAGAGTCTAAAACCGAAATAAGATTGCAGTCACCCTGTTCCATCTCCCTTAACCCAGCACTGCGACAAAGATCTTGGACTGACGAGAAAAGTGCCACTTCAGTCTCACCTGCAATTTGTTCTGTGGAACCAACCGAAGCATGTCCCACACTGATGCCTAACCCCAAAGACACTGAGGCAGACACATGCCCACCCCTTCCCAAGTCACCCTTTGGCCCTGTCATCTCCGCCTTAACAATATCCAATGGAACATATAAAGGGTTACCCAAAAATCCCATAGACGAGAAGGGAAGATTTAAAGTAAAGTGTTGCTCACCAAACCGCGAAAATTTACCCCCCATAAACCTCTGCGTCATACTCAGAAACAAGTTCGAAAATGGATGCACTGCTTATGTATGGATACAATGTAATTATAACACAAAATAACAAAAAACTTATTATTAAAAAGTTTTATATATATAAGAAATATAAAATTATAATTATATTTAAGTTTTAATTATTTTATTAATTTTAATTATGAAAGTAATTTAATATCAATTTCATTAAGTGGTTTTATTTCATTTTAAATTTTTTTTTTTACATAATTCAAAATCGATGTTTTGAAAGTGTAAGAATTGATTTTTCAAAATGTAAAATTGGGTTTTCAAAGTGTCAAAATTACATTACAAACATTATAAATTGGATATGAAAGTGTAATAACTGGAATTGGAACATAATAAAATTGGGTTCGAAAAAATTATATTTGAAAGTACAATAATTGGAATTCGACATAATAAATTTGGATTCCAAAATTGGAAAAATGGATCTAAAAGTATTAAAATAGGGTTAAAAAATATAAATATTAGATCTATAGAATATCTAAAAGAGATAGAATCTTATTTTGAAAATGCAATTATATTGAGAAAGTGTGAATATTGATTCAGAAAGTGTGAGTATGGAATCCATATGAGTAATTATTTTATTATTAATTGATTTTTTTAATGAATGCATATTTAGAAAAAAAAATTCATTTATTACATTGAAAATAATAAATACATAATTATTAGATTTAAAGAAATTTGTTTTATATAAATCAATATTTTTGAAATTCTCATAATTTATAAATCAAATCATCGAAATCCATAAAACCTACTAAACTATAAAAAAATATCAAATACTTTTAATAAACATAAAAAAAATCTTATACGCTTAATCACTACTTTTAAAATATTTTCCATTGTATTTCATAAACATAAAAAAATCTTATACACTTTCACACTAATAGATAATATAAAGCTATTTTTAACGGTATAAATTTCCAGTTACATTTAATCATTATTTTAAAAAAAATTCAATACTTTTCATAAATATAAAAAATATTATAGGCTTTCACACTAATAGACAATATAAAACTATTTTTAATTAGATTTAATCACTATTTTTTAAATCTTTTCCATGAATTTCATATCATGTAAACCTTTTATCAACATAAGACCAATCACAATATATCTAACAAGTAGTTTTCATTCACAATATAATTATTTTCATTATTACACACATTATTTTCCTTTGAGTAATCCACAAGCACGAGAGGCTTAGAAATCTGCACGGTTCTCCTCAATAGATGGATTTTAGATATTAATATTAATCATACATATAATCCATTTATTAATGAAGTAAGTCGGCCTAATATTTTCATGCTTCTCTTAGTTTTAAATGATCATCACAGTTTGTAATTTTTTTGAATTCTAACACTTCTTTTATTTTTCATTGTGTAGTAATTTGAGATGGTAGTCAATACTTTAGAATCTCAAAGGCACATAAGGTGATTAGTACTGCATGAGTGTTTGAAAATAATAGACTTGTTAATTCTTCCATATTGAATATATGTGCAATGTTTTTTCAACTTTTTCCAACGAGAAATTAACTCGATTTATATTAGAGATATAAATCATTTACATCACAAGTAGCCATTACAATTCGTCCCGGAGACCCAGCCGGATTTGACCTCAAGACCTCCTCCCAACACTTGGAGAAAGATACTTGTCATTACCAACTGCGCTGTCTCACGGGACTTCAATGTTTTTTCAACTTGACTTTGTTTGAGAAACTAGTTTCACGACTGTACATTTTCTCACAAAAACATGGTATTGCATAAATTCCTTGACAACGCTTTGATTCAATGGGATCCTTGGCATTGTCCAACATATTTCTTATGGATTTTGGAGGGGAGAAAGCCAATTTTGTGTTCATTTTCCTTAAAATCTTGGCAATCTTATCTATAGTACCATGGATATAAGGAAGACTAGCCTTGGGAAATCCATTGGTATGTTCTGAATATTAGTTTTGTTTCCCCATGCCTTTTGAATAACTTCATTGATATGCTTTTCCTTATAACCATTGTTCATTAAGACACTCCTAAGATGATCAAATTCTTGTTTCAGATGGTCCTTATCAAAGATTCTGATGGTTCGAGTCACTAAGTTATTGATTATCCCATAATTTTGTGCAGTGCGGTGATGATATTCAACATGTGTTTATCAAACTATCTTCACCATGAGGTTAGTTAATGTAAACATCATCTACATACCTAAACCACCATTTCGGTTTTTTAGGGAAGGAGTTTATTTCCTTTTTCTTGAAGCTCTCCATAAAGAGGTTGGCTACCACTACAAGGAGAACACCTTATTGTAGAGGTTTTTATGGAATCTCCCTGAAAAATATATCCCTTCTTTGTTTATAGCGAAGGTTGTTAGTAGAGGCAGGTGGCCAGAGGTTTTTGCAGAGGTTTTTTTTATTGGTGCACCTTTAAGGTACACACGCACCGGTGGGCACATAAACGATAAAGAACCAATGGTTCAATGTTCAAAAGCACCATCATATGTTATAATAAAAATAACATGCACCAAATAAAGTGCACATGTGTCATTGAACATTGCACACAGGTGCACATCTCTGTTGTTAGGTGCACTGTGGCAGAGTAAATAAAAAAAAAATACCAAATCGATTTTCATTGTTAAATTTAATCCTATGCTTCCAAACTCTCAAACAAGAAACGATGTTCACCCTCCTTCCAAAGACACCCTATTTTTAGTGCTCTACAACGACTTGGATAACTCCATTGGTAGATTCCATACATTTCCAAACTTTTGAAATTACCACGAATTTTCATTTCCTCTCAATGGTGAAACCATGCCTCCTCAGGACATAAGAGGCTAGGTAAATTGTTTGTTACCTTCTTATTTGCATTTTCATCCAATTAAAATGTGAATTTGGCATTGCTTTTTTTTTTTTTTTCAATTCTGCATGGTGCACCTAAATGCTTTAGCTTGCCTCGAAGTGGTGCGTCGTATGTTAAATTCATAGTAAGCATTGTCACTAGTGCGTCTAATATAAAAATACACATCGAAATCAGTCAAGGATGAGAACCAAGATAAATTTTAAAAATAAAGCGATGCATCCTTTAAAATGCCCTGCAACCACATGAAATTGTTTTTTCCTCGCATCAGTACATTTCACTTAATTAAGTGCACCATTAACTTAACGATATATAAAATTTAATGTAGGGTGCAATGATTTTAAACAAATGCACTGGTGTTGTTTACAAAATCACACCGGGACAGATATTGACTGACTTGGCATAGCGAAGCATCTCATTGGACACCCTGTTCCCGGTGCTCTATCCTTTACAACGAATCATTGAACAAAATGTTAGTGGTCCAATATCATGGTAGCACCAGAGCATTAATAGTAAGACATTTCATTGCTTCAATTGTGATAAAGTAATTTAACCTACCCGTGCCCATATGTCCAACAAATTCACCAGTGCTCTAAAGAGAACGACACCATGCCGAATTTTTCATAATATGTCAGCGCGGTGTGTCTTGTTTGATGCACTACTAAAATATGTGGTGGTGAAACAATAAACGTGCAACATTGGTGCGTAAACGCCAAAAGTAGGCACCACAATAGATTTTGAAAAATAAGCATCATAGTTCCTCTTTTGTGAGGCCCCATTTCTGGTGCATTAGTAAGATAACGTACCACTAAACATCATGCCAGTTCTATGGTAAAAATGACACATCAATGTTTTCAATTTAACAAAGTGCATTGGTAATTTTTTGCACCATAAATTTAGCGTTTCAGTGTGTCTTTGTTAACAATATGAACTGGTGTGGTTAAAAGAACTACACTGGGAAAATATTGTACGATTTCACATGCCAAGGAATTTCATTGGACACCCCATTATTGGTGCTCTATACAAGAAAACATACCACATAATGTAATGTCAGTGCTACAATAAAACGGTAGCATCGGTGCGTTCATATTATCACATCAAACTTATGAAGTTGCATTGAAACAATTTAACCTAGCGGTGCCTTTAGGTAGAAAAAACACACCGGTGCTATAAAGAGCATGACACAGAGCCAATTATTTCACAATTTAATAGTGTGATGCATCTTATAGGATGCACCACTAAAATACATGGTGGTGCAATAAGAAACATGGTGCATTGGTGCATGTTAGTAATAACACAACATGACAATGGTGTTTATCTGATATAGAGCACCGTCGTCTAGGCATAACTTATGTTTTAGGTGCACCAATTACTTTTTTAGATTATTTTGAAAAAAATAAATTAATTTTATATTTTTTTAAATACAATTTATTTATATATGTGTGTGTTTTATAATTTCAATTTATTATATGTGTCTTTGCATCTACTAATACTTTTATGTGAATCAGAGAGGAGGACGACGAGAAGAGGAGCAACATCAACAATAACACGTTGAGACACACATATTTGTGCATGAGTGGGAGGCCAGGGAGAGGGAGAGGGAGTTGTTCCCTCACCCTCTTTAACAACCGACACATTCCCTTTTAATGGATGTTGGCCTACTTGATCCAACTTGGATAATTATATTATTTTCCATCTATCTAGATGATTTTAGAATGGAAAAAATTGGAGGAATCAACTTGCAAGGTCATTTTAGTGGTAGGTCCCAATTTGGAAAATTGGGGTTTGGAACCTTCCGAAGCCATTTTGAGGAATTAAAAGGATTTTTTTGGGGGT
>WSFP011454501.1:0-19431 GCA_009831015.1 Picea engelmannii
GCTGCCTGTAAAACATGCCAACAGTTGATCCATTGGATTCTTCAGGATCTACCTTCCAGTGATTAGACTATGGTGAAGGAACCTTTCTCTGATACCAATTGTTGGAAATACTGAGAGGGGGGGGGGTGAATCAATATTACCTTTTATCCAATTAGTAGTTCTTTTTAAAAAAATTTCAACCATAACAATAAATTAACAATGAATTTAAAAACAATCAATTATTTATCATTAATAATAATTACAATGTTTGTATAACAACAAGTTGTGATTGTGAAGGACACCAAACCTTTTTAGATCACCAACTCTAGGGGACACAAACCCCATTATTTTTCTGAGAAACTACTCAAGGAAGATGCAACTCCCTGATTCTTCAAGCACCAACTTGAAAGGAGGTTCCAACCCCCTGAATTCTTCAAGCACCAACTTGAAAGGAGGCACCAACCCCCTGGATTTTTCAAGCTTCTATTTGAAGAGGACTACAGTCCTTCTTAGCTCCTCCCTTCCACCCTCACTACACCATTTTTACTTTTACTCTCATATATTCTGGTGACTCTGCTTTAGGTATACTCTGATATCTCCCTAGTCACACTTTCATTCTTCGTTCTTATGGGTTGATATATCTTACCAAACCGTGTACATCACTGACCCATTGTGTCTCTTCAATGAATCAATGTGCCTCTTCATTAACAATAGACTATTATTGAAATTAACTTGAATTGACTTCAAATCCCCTTTAAATTATTTAAGTTTAGTTCTTTCTTATGTCAATCTTCCTTATGGAATGATTGATTTGAGAAATCCTTCAAGAAATGACTAAGACTGTCAATTTCCTCATTACATAGAGCTCTAGTTTTGTCGAAACTTGGCTATCGTTGGATTTCAATCAAGATTAAATCTTGATCATTTATTTCCATGTCTGGCTGTCTTGGGAACCTAGGAGATTACTTCAACCCATCTCCAGGGCATTTGACTTAGGGATATAACAATGGCTTAAGTCACAATGGGGTTGTGTCTTTCATGTCTCGAAACTTCTCGCAATGGGGATGCGCCTTTTCATGTCTCAGAAGTTGTCACAATGGGGCTGCACCTCTCATGTCTTGAAACTTGTTGCAATGGGGCTGCACCTCTCATATCTTCAGAAGTTGTCGCAATGGGGTTGCACCTCTCGTGTCTCGAAACTTTGTCTTAATGAGGTTGCACCTTTCGTGTCTTGGAACTTTTGGAGTTTTTTTTTCCAAATGGATGAGACAAACCTGTCGAGAAGGTCACCAGGTACATACTCTGTCAGTTACATTACCACTTACCACCAATGGTTTTTCGTAACATACCGTGGGACTCAACAATGAGCTTTTAATACTACTTCCATGTCACGCGCGGTAGGGGACTCACCAATGTGGTTTTAATACTACTTCCATGTCACGTGCAGTAGGTTGGATGGACAAAGCGTGATGCTTCTATCACCGTTGATCTAGAATATTGTTCAATGGCTCGATCTCTGCACGATGAAACACTATTTCTACCAAGCTTGCATTCTACGTGATCTCTGCGCAATGCGAGACTATTTCTCTTGACCTTGTGACCTGTGCGATCTCTGTGCAATGAAACACTATTTCTCCTGAGCTTGCATCCCACATGATTTATGCACGATGCACCACTATTTCTCCCGAGCTTACGTCATGCACAATTTCTACGAGATGCAATGCTATTTCTCCTATGCTTGCATCGTGCGCAATTTCTGTGTGATGCAACACTATTTCTCTCGAGCTTGTGACCTGCACGATTTCTACGTGATGCAACGCTATTTCTTTGAGCTTGTGTCCTGCACAATGTTGACATCAATCACAACTAGACTTCCAATAGAGGCATCATTTCCAACTAGTCCTTACATAGGAATAAGAACCATAACATGTGTCTCTTTGATCTATGACCCTGCATAATATCTCCTTTCTACATGCCCAAATAAAGGAGAGATCTACACAGGTGCAGAGTTAGGTTTTGTGAAGAGGAGATGTTCGAATAGGTCCAACTTCTCCTTGTCATTTCCGTGGAAGTATATGCTCTCCTCAACATGATCCTTGAGAAATAGGTATTTCTACTCCTTCTGCATTCAATGATGAGCGTCGTATCCCTGACATTGGCGGGTGAATGGCATCTAGTCTACGTGAGATTGTGATCATATGGGGTGTTGTTCCTACGAGTTTTAATGGGTAATAAAACCCTAAACTACCATCCAAGTCATTTTTTACATGTACACTTGTCAGGCTCGTGCTCATTAGTGAGCGACCAGAGTAAGAGAGAGAATATACACATGAACGTGATTAGTGTGAACGCCAATATGAGGGTAAACTTTGGAGATGAGATTGTACTGTATATATCCTCACCCAGGATGATTATTCCAACTGACGGTTTTACCTTTTAGATTTCAACAGTCCGTGCCCTCAATTAGACGTTTCGTACTAAAGTTTCGTGATCGACCTTTGCTGTAAAAGTAGGATGCTATTTTCTACGTTATCCACCATGGGTGGTGAACTATTGTTAATTTCTTCAAGTGACTAATACTTCTCTGTATTATGGTGTAAAATTTTCTCTTAGAATTATTTGTGTTGCTCTCTAACATTCACAAGAACAATAGGTCTTCAAAAAGAGGGCTCTTTTCTCCTTCTCCATACTTGGATGCATTTGGATAAAACTCTTATATCCAAGAAAGGAGTGTTACATTGTTCTTACATGGAATGGCTGGGGTGAATAGTTCCTAGCCCACATGCACACTGACATGTACAACCTGTTCAGAGACAAATATTCAGTTTTTGGAAAGAAGACCAAGAAGTTGGAATTTTAACGACACATTCAATACTGAAGATCCTTTCCACTCTAGAATTAAGGTAACTTACAAACAGTCTCTTTGTAAGTTTACTTCTGTAAATAGGCACATTCTCGGTGGAAGCCGACACCCTCTATTTGATGGTTGCATTGTTGAGTCTACTTGTTAAACGGTGGAGTTGCAAGAAACCCTTGAGGTCTAAGTCAATATTTAGATGGATTGAGTTGAGTAATTATTAGATTTATTGAACACTCTAATCCTCTCTTCTTTGGATAATACCATCACAATTAACAAAACCACTTTGCATTCTGTTGTAACTTGCTTGCAATTTTCACAAGCCAAAGAAACACTACTGTAAACTCAGAATCATCTTCTTCAAGATGCACTTGAGAAAAAGAATCTTTGACAACATTTTGAACCATTCCTTGTTTAGAACCCTATTTTTTAAGATGATAGTTTTGATTCATACCAATAGCCAACACAAGAGCTACTCAATGAGCCAGCTCCATATTCAAGTACAATTTAGCTTCCTCTAACCAAGCCAGTCATCACACCTTGGGAAGAAATCAGGCACAACAAGCATAGAACCAATATCGGGTATGAAAAGGATGTCACCTTTCATAATCCAGATTACACCAAACTGATCCATTTCTAGAATGCTAGACTCCTTCAAGAAAGTTCACATTCACCTTTTCTATTTCAAGAGCAGATTCCAATATGCCAACACAGTTAGCGAGTTGGCCATGTTGAAGATCAAAACTTTGATATTCATTCTTGTGAGCATTGCAGAAAGAAAAATCATTCTTCAAACATATGTTCTAACAACAAGAAATCTACAAGACTAGATAACCACTATGGGTGGATGGATTCTTGGCGATGGTCTTCAATAGTCAATATGATATGCTAGTCATACTGACAAATTCACTCTCAAGTATTTACACATCTTGCAGTAGACATAGTTTGGTATTCTCACCTTGTCGTTGATAGGGGGGAGCACCATCAACAATTGATAGTTAGGCTTCCACTTTCAAAGTACTATTAGTCTAGCAGTAACAAGCAAGTGTGATTGGTTTGTGGTTTTCCTTAAATCGCCACTTACTAGAAGACTTACAACTTTTGCTATACAATAGTTTGTGGTTTTCTTTAAACCTCCACATAGTATAAGACCTCCAAATTTTTCTAAACAATAGTTTACAGTCATATTTAAAACAACATTTGAGAGCACTTCCAATTAGCAAAAGACATCAATTCTAGCTTCTAGCTAACTTAGGAAATGTTCCGAGAACCATTGATCCCATAGCAGGGTTCCAGATTTTGTGATCATCCTTAAACTACTAGATTGGTTTGTGGTCTTACTTAAACCATCTCCACCAATTATTAGAAGACATCAACTTCTGCTATACACTCGGTTTTGGTCATCAAAAAACCACTATATTCAGAGAGCACATTCAACCATCAACAACTGCACACTTCCATATTTCAACTTCCCACTTTCAGATATCATCTCTCACCTTGGACTCATATACACTCGTTCATATTAAAGGGGGAATGTTGGAAACATAATCTGTTAGGGTTACTCACCTGACACAATGCGAATAGTCAAGTGTGTATGAAGAGTCATCCAGAGTCCAAGAGACCTTGGAAGATGAATCCAACAGTCAGATAAATGTATATATGTGTATCATATCTTTAATAAAAAACACTACATGCTTATCTTTATCTACGTGTCTAATAGTTTGGAAGAAGCAAGGATAGAATGGAAGAAATATTAGAATGTATGCAAGATCATTCAACAACAACAATAAGACCGAAGTGCATTATATACATTTTTGTGGATGAATGAATTATTATGGTATCAAGGTCACCTATATTTATGTAAGAATTCCTAACTCAAATAGAAAATCCTTTTGTAATTGAACGCTTTTCCTATAGGAAGACATTCAAGGTTCTTGAATACTTACCATAGGATCAAGAAGGATTTTTTCTAGGAAGATCTTAAAACTATTGTTCAAAATTTTGTGGCTGAATGTGTGGTTTGCCAAAAAACAAGGGAGAGACAATCAAGACCCTAGGTCTCCTGCAACCATTAACTATACCAAGTCAACGTTGGGAATATGTTTTAATGGATTTTATTACAAGTCTACCCAATTTTGAAGGAAATATTTCCATAATGTTAGTAGTGGATCAACTCACAAAGTATTCCCATTTTTATTCTCTTTCTCATCCTTTTAAAGCAATTACAGTAGACACAACATTCATGGAAATAGTTTTGAAGCTACATGGAATCCCCAAGATTATTGTAAGTGACAAAGATCCAATTTTAAGTGGAAAATTTTGGATTGAATTATTTTCTTGTTTGGGTACTCAATTGGCTCATAGCTCTTCTTACCATCCTCAATCTGATGGGGAAACTAAGATTGTGAATAAATGTCTAGAAGGGTATTTTCATTGATTTGCATCTGATAAACAAACACAACGGGTCAAGTGGTTTCCCTTGCTAGAATGGTGGTACAACACATACTTCCATACTTCATTAAAAATGTCCCCATTTATGACACTTTATGGATATCATCCTCCATCCATCACATCACCCTTGAGAGTTAAAAAAAATGTTCAAGTAGTTATGACCATGGAGCACCGACAAGAGGTTCTCAAACTATTGAAGGAAAACTTGGTTACAACAATAAATAGGATGAAATAACAAGCAAATCGATGCCACATCAAAAGGAAATTTGACGTGGGGGATCAGGTATATTGGAGGCTACAACCATACAAACATACATCCCTCAAGAAACAAAATAAGGACAATAAATTAGCACCCAAGTATTATGGTTCCTATAAGGTGTTGCAAAGGATTGGAAATATGGCTTACAAATTGGAGTTGCCTCCATCTTCACATGTACATCCAGTCTTACATCTTTCTTGCTTAAATAAGGTAATTGATGATAATATATGAGTTCAAACTATTTTACTAGAGATTAATGAAGAAGGGAAAATCTTACTAAAACCAGAAACAATCCTTGAAACAAGGACTAACCAGTGACAAAATCGAGCAATTATTGAGTACCTCATCAAGTGGAATAACCTACCAGTAGAAGAGTTGACATGGGAAGATGATTTATTCATGCATAAACATTCATAGATAATCAAGTGTTGAGGAAAACATTTGTTTGAAGGGGAGGGGCATGTTAAGGCCTAGACAAAGCCTCGTGTAAAGCCCTAGATATTGAGTTATTATATTTTTATTGTTATATTAGTGTTCTCGGCTTGACCCTTTAATTGTAATTGTACCCTTTATCTCTTACACACACACACACACACACACACACTGTTAAGTACCAAAGATTGAATACAAAAGCACCACAGAAGATATACAAGAACAATATGAAAAATCTCATTTATTATTATCAAACCCTTAGGGTAGGGAAACACCATACAATGGATCCTATTATGGAAGGGATCCTCTCCTATTCACTTGACTCTTCAAGGGGGCATCTTTCTATTGAGCTTCTGGTCCAAATACAATACTTGTCTTCATATCCCATTATATTTATTGAACCCCTTTATATAGCGCTACCAACCACCTAAGAACATTCTAGAGGAGGAACCTTCTAGAAGTATAACCTTCTAGTAAGTCCTCTTACATTTATTATATCTAACTACCATAGTGAGCTTTATTTAATACTATAGTGGACCTAGTCCACCTTACATTTAATGGCCTCCACTATTATCACTATGGTCCCTCTAGGACCCTCACTACCTCTCTAGCTACCTAACATTCCATCCCCCTTATGAAAGAGTTGTCCTCAACTCTTGCTATGAGGGTGTACAACCATATACCAGGGTCCCATGGATAAGTGTGGACCATAGTGCTGAAGTAGACTAGAGAACTAGGGTCATATGTAGAAATGAAAGCCACCATGATGAAGTAGTCGAACCATCATTGTAAACCAGTGTCCCATATCCAAGTGCTCATGTGAACTCCACGCGGAAGATATATGAACTTAAGAACCATCTGAAAATGATGCTCCACAGAGCTACATTGATTATGGGGATCCAAATATGTAGATCCCTCCATATCCAAAAAATCATCTGAATAACACACTAGTACTGGAGAATACTGAAAAGTAGTATTCATAGAAGACTTTGGACTGTTCTCCATAATATTCTCTACAGAAGGTGGAGTAGAGTCATCAAATACAAAATGAAAGTAGTTATCATCTCAGAGATTACAATTGTCCATATACCAATCCTCACAATATTCCTCATAATCATACCAAGCATATATTTCTTGAGTATATTCTGATGTGATGTCAATGTACATGATATTCCTAATATATCTCTCCTATGCTGCAAGTCTGATCTCTTCAGTAACTTCCATATCGTGTTGAAATTTTACGTTGGAGGCTTCCAGTTTGCGTAGTAGGGCCATGAGGGATTGAAAGTGAATATCCATGGGAAACACCACATATAAGATACCAAAAGAAATATATGAAAATCCTCTATCCAATGGAACTAATCTGGTAGCAATCTGATCACCTTGTGAAAAGTTATAAACTCTGCAGTTCCGCCATCGTCATGAAAACCCCCCAAAATGGCTGATTTTAAATCAATGATATCTTCACTTCCGGAGCTCCGATTTGGGTGATGTTTTTTTTGAAATCAACTATTTTTGAAATAGGAACTCAGATTTGTAATTTGTTTGAGCAAATTCGACGTCTAGATGATACATAAATAAAAAATCGAGCCATCGTCGGTGGAAAAAACCTTGAAAATTTGCAGATTTTAAAATGTTGATCTCTTGACTTCCCAGACTCCGTTTCGGACAATTTTTTTTTTTTTAAATTGGGCGTTGTTCTGAGAGGAAATCATATATACAACCTGTTTCTACAAATATTTTACCAAAATATACAGAAATTGTTCGGAATGTCACGACCCTCTTTTTCTTCTTTGAAAAAATCTACAAAATTAATTTTTTTTTCCCACACTTCTTGCCAAGGATAGTGCTTTGATACCACTCGTTAAGTACCAAAGACTGAATACAAAATCACCACAATAGATATACAAGAATAATATGCAAAATCTCCTTTATTATTATCAAACACTTAGGGTAGGGAAACACCATACAATGGATACTATTATGGAAGGGATCCTCTCCTATTCACTTGCCTCTTCGAGGGGGCATCCTCCTATTGAGCTTCCGCTCCAAATACAATACTTCTCTTCATATTCCATTACATTTTTGAACCCCTTTATATAGTACTACCAACCACCTAAGAACATTCTAGAGGAGAAACCGTCTAGAAGTATAACCTTCTAGTAAGTCCTCTTACATTTATTATATCTAACTACCATAGTTGGACTTACTTAATACTATAGTGGACCTAGTCCACCTTACATTGAATGGCCTCCACTATTATCACTATGGGTCCTCTGGCCTTCCCACTACCTCTCTAACCACACACACACACACACACACACACACACACACACACACACACACACACACACACACACTAAGGAGACACAATTTTATAATCATCTCATCTTGTACATTTTTTCTATTGTAAAAGGAGGTTTCCCCCTCAAAGAGACTTATATTTCATTCTTCTATCTACTTCTCAAGGCATGGAGTTACTTCTCTTTCTATTTTTAGGATATTTGGGTGTTTGTTTCCTAACAATAATAAATGGAAGGGCACATTACTCTAACCTCAATGCTATTCATTTTATCCCCTAGGGTTGGTGTGTGGGGTCAGGCCTCTTCTATCCATATATTAGCATGGACTTGTAGTAGTTTCAAATGCAGGGTGGAAGCGAAACCCATAGCATTTCAAATGCAAGGTGGAAACCAAACATAGGGATATTTTCTAAGCAACACAACATAGTGAGAATAGAGATATTGTGACCTCCTCTTTAGCAATGCAAGAAATGGAACTAGTTTTGGATGATTATGTTTCCCACTCACACTCAATCTTAGAACAACGATTTCCTCCAATAGAATTCCAAGAAAAAAAAACTAGACAAAACATTTAAAGGAATGAGAGTTAGAGGTGTAATTCTCAATTTGACATGGGAGCATCAATCGAAACCACTCAATTCCTGGCCATTAGATCAAATCCGAGCTCATTTGATGACCTACTGTGTGATTCAGATTCAATTGCCTTTGCAAAAGGAGATACTAAAGTGTCTCAAACATAAAATTTTATTAATAAAGAAAAGACAATTACATTATCGATGTGAGTGCTAAGGATTGAATCAACCTAACATGAAAATAAGAGTGTTTAAATAATCTCTCCATCATTATCTCCTAAGCTAAATTTAATATGGACATCGTATCACATAATCATGTGAATATGACAATTGTCCATGTATAATAAAGCTATAATAATTTTATTGTTCTAATCAATAATCTTAGGAAAATTCTAAGCCTAGAAGTACTTTAGGATCATCATGGCTAACAATCCCCCCTTTGATCCAAAAGTATATTTGGACGAATACCAATCTCAATTTTCAACTTAAATAGGGAATGCTCTTTTTCCCTATTAATGTTAACCCTTGAAGTAACAAGTAAGCTTATGCTTGGTTGTTAGAGAGAATTCCTATCCCCCATGCATAGGACAATTACATTGTTCCTTCGGGATATAAAATAATCCCACCCACTCTTTCCAACCCTATTAATAAATTTTATTTTTCCAAGGGGTTTTGTGAATATATCTAGAGTTTGGTCTTCAGAAGAACATCACTTTGGTTCAATGATGTCCTCTGTGATGAGTGTTTTGATGTAATGATACTTAGTGTCAACACAATTTTTTTTGGAGTGGAACATTGGATTTTTAGCAACTTTTATTGTTGATTGGATATCAATCAATAAGGAAATGACATCCTTTTGAAGAACTCCAAGACACCTTACATAACCAGACAATCTTATGTATTGCTTCCCATGTTGAAATGTATTCTACTTATGTCGATGGATTTGCAGTTTTGTCTTGCTTGTTGCAACTCCATGAAATTGGTGTTGATCCCAGATCCCATATGCATTAAATAACATGATGTGGATTCTCTATCCTCAATATTTCCTACAAAATATGCATATAAATATCTAATATGTAAAAATTTACATTTTTCTTATATAGAAGGCCATAATCTATTGTACCGTAGATGTATCTAAACACCCTCTTTGTTGCCTTCTAGTGATTTTTCCTTGGTTCCTATATGAATATTGAAAAAACAATGACCGCATATGACAAATATGGACAAGTAATTGTCAAATAAATCAAGCTACCAATCAACTATCTATGACTAGTACTATTTACCAATCACCCTCTTCAAATTTTGAAAGTTTTAAATTTTTCTCCACTGGGTTAAGAGCATAATTGCAATCATCCATGCCAAATTTATTCAAAATTTTACATGCATACTTTCTTTGATTAATGAAAATGTTATTAGGTTGATGAAATACTTCAACTCCAAGATAGTAGTGAAGTAACCACAAATAAATCATTTTAAAATCCAACCCATAGTTCTTGCTTAACTTATGCAATATGATCATCATTATTCCTAGTGATAATCAAGTTATTAACATACATCACTAACATGATAATGTTTTTACCTTGTATATGTACATTCAAATTATCATCAAATTCACTTCTCTGAAAACCCACTTTGTGAAGGTATTCATTTTTCTTTGCATACCAAGCTCTAAGAACTTGTTTTAACCCATACAATGCTTTATCCAATTTGCAAACTTTATGTGCTTGTCCTTCAAGTTCAAAACTTGGAGGTTGAGTCATATATACATATTCTTTTAAATTACTATCGAGGAAGGAACTTTTAACATCCATTTGATGTAATTTCCATCCATTTTGAGTTGTTAAACAATGGTCATCCTTATAATATTCCTCTTTGTTGTAGGTGCAAAAGTTGATTCATGATCAATTATTTCTTGTTGAGAAAAAACCCTTAGCCACTAGTCTTTCTTTATATTTATAAATCATACCATTGTATTTGTACTTATTTTTGTAAACCCATTTGCATCTGGTGGGTTTCACCTCTGGAGGAAAATAAAGAAATTTCCAAATGTCATTTTCAATAACTAATTCATATTCATCAACCATAGTGTTTTTCCATTCCTCATGTTTTACCATTTCTTTAAAAGTGGAAGGATCAATCAAAGCATTGACCATGAATGAAATTTTTTCTTGCATTTTGGTGGAATTTCTTGTACCTTTTTTGTTTTTCTCATCTGATCTTACATCCTTTAAAAATCAAGTGGCCCACTTAGGCATTCTATGCTCATCTTGAGTTGAAGTTTGTTCTTCTAAATTTTCATGTGAAGAAAAACCATTACGTGGATATTTATCTAATTATTCATCATTCCTACTTTCTGGTGAAGTCCAATCTATTTGAAACCAACATTTGTAACACACCCAATCCCTTAAGTTCCTTTTAAGGGATTGGGTATTCATTTTTCACCTCTTCTAATAATATTGAATCTTCATCCCGCGATCTCCATGATCTTCTTCTCGTTAAGAGCTTTCTAACAACTGTTACCATGCTCGAATCCAAGCTATGGATTGGAAGTTATGACCTTCCAAAGTCCTCAGGTTTTCATTGTCAACATTTATCCTATTTCCATGTGACACCCTGTCTCTTCTGCTATATAACATGGCACCAACATGGCAATGATGTGGCACTCGCATCACTTTCCAATGTGAAACTTTCATCCACGTAAGCCTACAATTATCAGCGTTCGGGCCTTCACCCGACACGCTCTTTGCTTACCTCCGGTGAATACATTATCGAGGAATATTCCCCTCGATACCATCCATTCAGAGCTCGATCAGTTCATGCAGTCTCAACACTCTGAACCCAAGGTATCAAGGAATATTCCTTCCTTTACCTCCAATGCCTTTTTGCAATGGATGGTGTAAAAGTTCTTATGGTTTTCCCGAGCAATGGGTGAGATTTATTTGGTGGTCTAAGGTTCGTCTAACCAACTAGAGCACTCTTAGCTTCTCAACCAATTAATGATTGACATATGTTGTCCCAAGGACACTCTAGCTGCCTCACTGGCACGATGCATCATTCATGACGTCAACCCTTCGTCTCTTAGCTTAGGTTCTTCACTAAAGGTTGATGGTCTAGATCATTAGCGAGAGATCTCAACCTTGGTAGATCAATGATCAAGGTTGAATCTCAGAGATTTTCCATTGGAGTTAATCCTTTTTCTGCGATGTGATCACTCCAAACAACCTCCCCCAAAGGACGGTCGAGATATCCTCTTAGATATCTCCCTATTTGAGCAGATAAATGGTCACAACTCTCTCTCAGAGTTCCTTTGGTCTCGGTATTAGGACACTCCTAGGATGATACATATCATCCCAAAACACGCTAGAAAGATATGTGGCACATATCTTGTGTCACTGTAATCTCTTTACTATGCCGCAAGACCACTACACGTGGCATCACCACTGCTCGACACATGGACCTCCACATGTACTCAATGTGATATACATGTCCCCACAAATGCACTCGACACGTATCTCCAGGTGTTGACACCTTTCCTTTGGGCATTGGTGGAGTGACATCATCCACGCTAGCATGACGTTGTTTCCCCCCTGGCGTCATCCTAAAGGACCACCAAAATCTACGATCAGGATTACATCTAATTGGGTCTAATGGACACTCAAGATTGCTCCTCGGGGTCTTTCATGCAGAATATTTTCCTCTCAGGGGATCAAATCACTCCGAATGTCCCACTGCGATGGACAATCATGATCACTCTAGAATCCTTCCCGATAGATCGACGACTTTGGCAGTTCGAAGTCTCATCCTAGTCCAACTAGGGAATACTCTGATGGATCTTCCACGATCAATGATTGATATCTTTCAACCTTTTGATCCGATGAATATGGTTAAGAGAAGTTTTAAGACCCAAGTCACGCAAAAGGCCCATCGACCAATTATCTGTTCCCATTCATAGGTTAACACCTGTCAACCTATGGGCACGTCGACGCTCCAAGTTAGAATGACACATCATACTGACGTCCCTCTCCTTCTAATCTCACTTAAGAGAGACCACAAAGATCCACAATAGAGGTTAATCCTAGCCATTCCCTGATTAACGATGTAGATATTCCCTCATAGTCTCCTTCTTCAGAGTACAACTCCTCCAGATCCACAACTTACCCTGAACGATATCCTGTGATGGACAGTCAGGATCTGATCTCGCTCTGGTTCTGATCAATGATCCAGATCTTCCTACGGGGTCCTCTAGCACCCTCACTTTCAGTCATTTCGAAACCACGCCCTTTGATGAAGGGTTAAGATTTATTTGCACTTCCAATTCAACGACTGAGATTTGTCTTATCTCAAAACACTGAGTTTTGACAAGACGACAGTCTGAAACTCGAGACTTGGACATTTTTCGAGGGTTCTTCCAAGGTTTTCCTTTGGTTAACAACCCAAAATCGGCTTCACATCTCAGGGATTGTCCTAGATCCCTCCTTCGGTAGACCTTCTTGGTCTCCTTCCCCACTTCATTTCATTCAAGGGGTATCATTCATTTCATATGACTCCACCCCCCTTTTTCCAAGAAACCCAATACACCTGGAAGTATGGACATACATACATGTAACTTTGCATATGATCAACAAAATCACATTTTAATTCCTTTAACTCGAGCCAAATATAGGACGCTCAATAATTCACGTGTACAAAGCATGTTTAAACCATATAGTTCCTTACTTGCTTAAATACACAAACATGCAAGATAACAACCAGTCTAGTCATCAAACAAGCATGCACATCCATGGAACATTCACAATAAACTCAATCTTAAATTACAATTCAATTACACAGGGTACAAAATACTTATCTATTATAGTTGATAGCCGACCAACTGACTGTGGGTGTTCTCCTTTCCACCCAACCGTAGGACCAGAGGCTTTCACTCTTATCACTTTGGCCACCCCCATTCCAAGCCATGATATCACTAGGGAAACTACTCTGTGTTCCTCAGGTCTTCTGTAAATTCTTAGAGATCCTCTCTCTATCATGACCTCTGCGAGGTTTATCATATGCCCCCTTAGCATCAAGCTCGCGACCTTCTTCTTAGGACAAGTGTTATGGGTTCGCTTTCCAAATTCAAGTAAGGTATCTAGAAGGTTACTCTCCTCCTCCTCTCAGGCAGCAATATAAGTATCCCTTCCTCCCCACTGATCTTAGGACCTCCACGGGGTTTATCAAATGCCTTCTCAGTTGGATTTCTTCTGTGTAGAAGAGTCCCTTCACAGCTACAATGTCCCTCGACGCCCTCTCCTTCCAGCATCGGTTTCTTTCCTTCTAGCACCAAGCCCACGACCCTCTTTTTCTCCAGTCTAGGCTTCAGGTCTTCTATGCTCCAGTTCATGACTCTCCCATGAGTTCCCTGATCTTTATATTGCATGTACTCATGCATTCTTTTCATCAAGTCTCTTCTTGAGATATTGAATTCCTCCTCTACTTATCTCCTGTATGAGAACAACTTAATTCCTTTAGTTATTCTTTTTTTTTTTAACTGGAGAGCCTCACACACTCTTCTTCTTTTTGAATGGCCTTCTTAACCATGGCCTCTTCAAGGTTTATCAGATGCTTCCCCAACATCAAGCTCGTTGCCTTCTTCATTCTAGCTCCCAAATTGTTCCCGATTTCTCTCTATTTTTCCCGACAGAAAACCAACCTCCTCCCTGTCTTCCCTTTTTCCTTTTGCCCCAAGGAACTCAGGTCGAACCCGACATGTAGGAGAATACGCTTTGTTGTAGCTTGGGTTAACGATTTCCTATCTTCTTTCTCTGTCTCTTTCTTTCCTTACACACCAAGATTTCCTGGGTAATATCCCCAAATTTCTAGATGGGTACTTTGCCCATTATTTCATTAATTTATGAAAAGGACTTTCAACTACCCGCTTGACTGGTAAATGAATTTCCTGGGTCAGATGATAATCTTGGGTTTTGAACAATTTTAATTCAGAAGAGTATTGCCTGGAAAAGGTCATCTCAACCAATCATGGTTCCCCTCACCATTCCCTCTCATGGAATCATAACCTGTACTGGCAACCCTATCTACAGGTTTCCTCACTCTTTCCTCTAGTGATATCATGGCAAGTAATTCAAGGCTTCACCCCCATAGTTAGTTATTGGCAATCTGAACAACAATACATTTACATAGTTCACATGCCATAGCATGGTAATCATAAATAATGATTAATTGCAAGCTGGGGGAAACATGGGTATAACAATCCCCTCCCCCTTCAAAGGGACAACATCCTTGGTGTTTTTTCTCAGTGACCTCTGTCATGCCTTTCTCTTTCAACTATTGCAACATTTCCTTCTTCTTTTCCTCATAGTCTGGCCCCTTTCAAGAATCTCAACATTCATCATATGCCTACAACAATTCAAACAACATGCACGTCAATTCACAATTTCATGCATGGAATTTTACTATTGTTAAAAATTCAAGTGGAAAATTTTCATAATCCATCACAATACTTATCTATGTAGTTTATGGATCTGCATCCATATGGATGTCTTGTTATCTCAACTCACTTTTTTTCCTTGACATACCCATTGTGTGCATGATCCCACTCAATATTTTAAAAGAATTATCGAAGTCTCCTCTTCCTTGCGGTCACTCACTCTCAAGGCCTAGGCTCAAGCATCCCCTTCTCTTCTATACAATCCCTTGGGTGATCCATCTTGCCTTGCCAAGGATTTCTCGCATAAGAAGAGTTCTAAAGACTTAATTCAGCCTTATAGTCGAGGCGTCCCTCATACTTTCACTATCGAGGCATCCCTCCGGCTTGTGTTACCACAACACAACATATTCTAGGGAAATCATGGCTTACCATAGGGTTCTCATGTCTCAACAATAGCCTTTTTAAGGTTTTCCACCTTTGAAAACCTTCATCTGTCCTCTCTAGACATATATTTTTCATCTCACCTATATCACAGGTATACAAAAATTATGAGATATTATCATAAATTTCAAATTCAGAATTTTCTTCAAATCTGTCACCCATAAATTTCCAAATTCCACATTTATTTTCAGATCTGTACCCCACAGGAACCCGATTCACATGTATGGGACTTTTCTTACCATAGCAGTTTGGCTCAACATACAATTGGTCTTCCTTATGGGCTTACACCACTGCCATATCCAAGACCCTTTCTTCATGCAATTTCAACATTCCTAAACCAAACAAATTGTTAGTTCTCATGCACATTATATTTTCATTGCAAACTTGTAGTGGCTCACAAACAATTTCAAAACTATGCATACGAACGATCAAATTCATTTGCTAAAAAAGGAAATACCATTTCTTGCAGTTTGGCTCAGCAGGAAATTGGTCTTCCTTATGGACTTACAACACTACCATATCCAAGATCCTTTTCTTCATGGAATTTCAACATTTCTCAGCCAAACAAATTGTTAGTTTTCATGTGCATTATATTTTCATTGATATGCATACTAAAAGTACAAGTCATTTAATTTATTCAAGGGTACAAAGCATAAATGTCATTCCTTACGTATGCATCCTTTCAACATACCAATTTTTCCAAATGCAATTCAAATATCAAATGACTTTAATCAATGTGCCAATGTTCTTCGCCACATTCATACCCAATGCACCCTTGCATTGAGTTCAAGTTTGCTACACTTTATGACAAGCACTTTTTCATGGTGTGTTGGAGCTCAACCAACCTCTTCACCATAGGGTTTAATCATTCTCATTCACTCTTACATCATAACTATGATTCTTTCTACAGGTTGATCATGATCCCAAATCATTGCATATGAAAATAAAACTTTCTCTTGAATGCACCCAAGCATTCTTCCTTTATTAGTAACCAGGGTGCCAACACTCATGGCCACCCGAATTCTATTTTCTTTAACACCTCTACAATTCAAATAGAGTATTGGAAGGTCCTCCTTCTTTAATAGACAATCCATTGTCTTCCCTCTTAACAAAACATGGATTTCCTTAATTCATTCCATGAAGTGTGCTAAATATGAGCACCTTTATTCCTAATCTCCCTAGATTGGTCATTGTACCCATGGTGCTCCTTACTCATGCATTTTCTTTCAAGGATTTTAGCTCATCCCTGACTGGTATAAAATTCCTCTCTTTATTATTCACATTCCTCTTTCCTGAATCTTACCGTGCTTGGGTAGCAATGACATACAATAGCCACTCAAAATTATTTGCATATCAGTAAGACATTAAAATACTCCAGAGGAAATTCTTACCAAATCCATCCATACCTTATGCCACACATGCATGAACATTTTTATACATGTTCTGGCTTCTAGCACCCTTTTTCTGATTTTTACCTCATCAATAGTTCTCCATGGGGCTCCCAAAGTCCCTTCAACAATATTTCAAAAACAAACTTCTTGCATTCATCCTCTGCTTGAGGTTTTCTATCATCAACAATTGTCTTTACCAACAGTTTCAATTTCTTTCTACACATGACATACATCACAATTATATTAGTCATCATGTAAAATAAAAATGCATGTATCATAACATCCCAATCAATAAAACATTTACCTGCATCAATAAATCAGTCTCTCATAACAAAGAAATACAATAAACGACAAGAAAGGAGTCAAGGAACTCTTCCCTTGTCCAACTCCCACACAACCCTGGACTCTCAATCCATCTAAGTTATTTTCCAAGGCCTCACTGCCTTCACTTAACATGGCTTAACCATGCCTATCCTTTTGTTTTTCTAGTTTATCTGTGACCTGCGGGACTAGCCTGTGGTTGAGAAACTGCGAATCAAGGGCATCTAAGTCATTAAAATCACCCGGGGATCGCACCCGACCTGAGCCACAACAACCCTTAACACGACTAGATTTTTTTGTCCCCGTAGGTTTTGAACCGGTGAATTAACATCACATAGTGCCTTAAAAACACACTCTGTCACCGACTGTCCTACACCTTAGGGACTTAACCATGCCTATTCATTTAAACATACTCATTGGTTTATTTTCCTTTTACCAACTGTACTTGTTTTCACAACTATTCTTTCAAGGACTACAACTCTGTTAAGCAATTCAAAGTTTTTAAAGTGAGAAACGTATTCACCCTTTTCCCTTATTTGCTTCTGCAATTTACTCCCTGTTGGGATATCCATGATCCTTCCTTAAGCAGTGCTGGTTAAGTTCCCCTTAACCTTCTTGGATAAATCAACATGCCACAAACAACAAGATTTTTGTTCATAATGAATTATGAACATGTGTTCCCTGCACAATACCATTTAGTTACTAGAATGTTCATTTCTTAGTCTTCCATTCATGCATTATGTTTTGAAATGTAATCTAGGATTCTTAGGCATATATGTATATGGGCTTGCAACCCATTGCTCATTTATTAGTAGTCATTAGGGAGTCATTAGGGTTGTGACTCTATTCTCCTGACAGTGTCTTTACACAATTCCTTTAGAGGGAACTCTATTGACATGCAACTTCCTTATTGCATATCCATCACTATCTTTTATGGCCTCAACCTTGAGTTAGTTTCAGCTGTACCACTTTAGTTGCTTACCAAATATTCCATAAGGAATATAAACATGCATTCCTATGATGTATTCCAAATACACATCAAAAGCATGTTCTTTATGTTATCAACTTTCTTTCATACTGTGCTTCCATGCACTTAAGCATACACAAACATAACTAAACATTCATCATGCAAGCTCATTGCTTGCACCTTTTCCATGTCCTTCATGGACATATCAACTTCTAGATCCTTCTCCCAAGGATATTACAACCATTCTTATGACAAGTTCCATAGAGATACTTAACACTGAGCTTCCTCTCAGTTGAGAACTTGTAGTCATCCCCATGATATCCACATGGAAAGTTTAATAGACATAGTCATAACTATGTCCCCCTTTCTTATGACTACAATCAACAAAAACAAATTCTTGCCTCAACTATTATAAAATTATTCAACAAACCAGAGATATTACCTGGGTAATTCCAACAGTTCCCAAGGCAACAAGATAACTGATCAAGCTTATTTTTCATGCCTCGAACCATTTTTGGTTAACAAACATTTTTATCAAGGGAATCATTTTCTATATTCCCCCTCACTACTACTTGAGCATACTAAGCCATACCTTATATGGATACTATCTACCTCTGGATGTCAATCTAACCCATTGATCATCTATAAGTGCTCTAACACCTCCCTTACCACATTCATGATCAACATTTCATTAAACATTTACCTCATTTATAATGAATTTTAATGTCTAATAACATTTAGACTATTTCCTTAAAGCCCAAATACAATGTCGAAGTCTATTACTTACTAAGTATTTTAATATAGAACTTCAGGGCATCTCTAGATCATACTTAGTCTTGGGTAGAAATTCCATCTCTTTTCTTTTAACCTTTGTATGGGTTCTAGTTGTTTTTATTATTCTCATTAAAACAAAAAATATGATGTAAATGTAGATCATTCTTAACCATTACACCTAGAATTATTTCTTCTTTTCAACAACAACCGGGGATGGAGATCACTCTCCTCCTCCCACATCAATTCTGGCAGATTAGTTT
>WSFP011454505.1:0-19431 GCA_009831015.1 Picea engelmannii
CCTATCACTGTCACCTCAACATCATACCTCTTTCTATTTAGGGTTGATGTCCCCGATGACCTGGGGGTTTGAGAAGGCAAAGGTTAAAGTGTCTATAAAAGTATCCCCTCTCACAAGTCACACTGATCAGAAATTCCCAAGGTTTTAATCAATGAAGTAATGAAGTGCTTAGATGTACCTTCCTAGAATAAGGAAACACGAAAATGATATCTTTTGCAAGTACAACTTCTTGTTAGTACTTCATAAAACCATGGAATTATCAATAAAAGAAATAGTTTATATATGATGAAGAAAATAGAATTTTATAACAACAATGTTTATAAGATGATTGCTTCACAACAAATTCCTTGAAAGAGCTTTGCAATGACCAAAAATAATCACTCATGAATAGCAAAGTACTAACATTTGTCAAAATCTAATTAGGCAGTGTATAAATCAACTCTACAATTTCTTTTATGTGCTTTTAATGCTGCAATAGATGGTTGTAGCTTACTTTTTTAACAACACCAAGTAGGTTAGTAGATTAGCCTATTTTAGGGTTAGGAATAGTTAGTAGAGAGTTTAAGGTAAAAATTTTGAGAGTAGTTTTCATCAATCACTCAAGTGTGAGGCATAGATCATTGTTTTTAGGGTAAATGGAGTCTCTTTTAGCAACGACAATCTTGAAGGAACAAATTGATAATAAGAGAGATAAATACAAGAAGGTCAATGATTGAAGTGTTGGTAGCCCAAGGCTTCAATCACTAAACCCTAGGGGGGAAATGGCCACTAGGAAGTAGGTAACCCTAGGCCCTAGCGATTTTACTCCTTCTTTAGATCAAACATGAAGTAGATGATGGCTAGATGAAGCAAAATATGCTTGTGTGTTGCAATGGAAAGGCACTTAGCACAAAGCTTCAAGAAAATAGGGTTTATATCATAATCTAGTAGGTGAAAGTTATAAAGGAAAGAACAAGAACATGTGCTTTAGCCTCCTAGGTTTTTAAGCTAACAATTTCATAATCTTAGAATAAATGCAAGATAAATACACCATAACCATTCAATGAAGAAGAATTGCATAAAATTTACTTGCATTCACCAAGAATCATCTAGCAATAGGCCTAGTTGAAGACTTCCACCAAGAAAAATGCTAAAACACACTAAAAATAGCCTCCTTCAAGAAGTGCACACCAAATTTCAGCCAATAAACCCTAATTAGGGCACAAATTTCAGACCTCACTTAAGTGTGAGTGAAAGATGATGAAAAATAAGAGATATGTTTCCTTATTTATACAGTTACAATGACCTTTAATTTACAAATTAGGTTAAAAAGGCCACATGGCCAGTTTATATGTAATATCCAGTTTTTACATAAAGATGACAAATTAAACCCTAAATCAAGTAGAAAAGGTGATGTCATGCCCCTTTAGGGTGATGCTATGCCTCTCTGGTGAAATGTTGGCCTCCAAGAGTAAAACGTTTGGCCTCCCAAGTCCTCTGGACCAAGCCACACATGCCACGTGGCACACAACTGCCTCCAAAGTGTCCATCAAATGTTGGGTGATGTCAAGGGTCACAGAGGTGACGTCATGAGACTTCCAAGGCCAACATCATAGTGGGAGGGAAAGACCCCACTAGTTCCAGGCCTTCCAGGCTGTATCCAGTGGAACGTCCCCCTCTCTCTCCGGTGCAAGCCTCTGACATGTGTCTGCCCCTGGCTGGGGTCTTGGCATCCATCTGGTGGGATTTTATCCCTATGGAGGTCCGAACTAATCATCTCCCCATGTGTATCTGTCCGTCGGGTGTGGCCCTGCAACAACAACAAGTACGCCCTCCATGGGCTCATAAGTCACAGGGATCATAATCACATATAATAATCAAGTTATGTAAACATGTGCATAAAACCCCCTTTCCCAAACAAGTTCTCAAAGATGTTATGCTATTCTAGAAGCTAGGTTTGGAGAGGATGTGAAGAGGTCCTACTGGGCTAATTCTCATTGGAAATGAGATGTTTCCAGGTTAAGACAAACCCAGGCCATGTAAGTGGATGAGGTGGTGTAGGGATGTTTGAGCAATGGGTGCAACGATGACATGGGAATGTATGGATTACCTGTGGGTGCCTATGAAGAGGGTGAGCTGCACCTTGTCATGGATGCAAATGTTTCCAAGCCCATTCAATGCCTTTTATCTTTTTATCTTATTGTTTTTTTCTTTCAAGAGACTAGTTAGGAGACATTGCCTTGGCATGGTGACCAGTGGTGACAATGTTACCCACAAGCATTTCATGGAGATAAGAAGGTTGGCTTGTGATGAGACCCCCTTTATGTTGGCTTTGCCACCAAGAGCCACTACCCTGGCGTGGTGACCAATTGAATGGTAGTGTCATACCATTACATGCCCATGGTCCTAATAGGTTGGCTCGTGATGAGACCCCCTATCCTCCAACTAGGTCTTAATTTTATTATTTTATGGGTCCCTCTGTTTCTCATTGAGAATCCTTTTATTACTTTCTCGGGGATCCCTAGGCGAAGCATATGAAGGTTTTGTTCTTTTTGGATTTTATCTTTTGCTAGCTAGTTTTATCCTCTGGGCTATTAGCCCCTTCTTCCCACAAGGTAAAGTACAACCCTTTGTTAGCTTGGAAAAACCAATGCCCAAACCAATGTAGGGGATGGATGAGAGGGAAAAAGATGAAAAGTGATAAGTATGGTGGGAATGGACGATAACCTTTCATGAACCCACCCAATGGAAACTCAAATCCTATGGGAACCAACTTGTTAGGGCATCCTGTCATTCCCCCAGGGGTGGACAAGGGGAAAGGCATAAAGTCCAAGCACATGTCAGAAGTAAAAAGAATTAAATGCATATATTCAAATGTTTTGAGAATCAGAGTGACACATACCATAATACCCAGACTAATTACCTCATGGAGCAAGACCCACTGTTGTTGAAGTACCAGGCCGATGGGATGGATGCTGTTGTTGCAACTAACAAGGTGGAGGCATTGAAGAAGAAATATGGGCCCTCCAGGGCAAGGATCAAGTCAATATGGCTCTCGATACTCCATGTCTAGGACATGTGGGCCTCGAGACATAATCTCCTTAGTTATCCCTAGGCTAGGGGTTAACAATGGTCATACATTTTAGACGAATGTGAAGCAGTTTTATAAACCCACAGAAGGGAATGCAAAATATCAAATTAGAAAGCCTCATCACTTATGTATTCACAAATTGAAAGCATTAATTAGGTACAATCCATATGCGCATGTGGTTGACTACCTAGTTCTTATTGACCCAATGGAAGTTCCTAGTAGGGATGAATTTGATATATCAAAATGTTTTGACAAAAAATATTATGTGATTGGAGGAAATCATTTTGCAGAGGCTAGAAGAGAATTGATGCAAGAGTATCCCAATAAATATCTTTTTGTGACAATCAAATGTATAATTTATGTTGGTTTAACAGATACATAAACAAAGTTATCGGTATGGGATCATAAAACAAAAAATGATTATAGGATGTCCATGAATTTCATTCAAAGGGTGAGATTTATCCATCGTGAGTTTTCTAAAATATGTGGTGGGAAGCGATCAAATGCTGATGTGAAGTTTCAAAAGCAATGTTGTATGGAAATAGGCTTCCCAATTGATGAAGAAAATGTAAAAGAAAAAAATTGCAAAGGAAGTGATGCATTTAGAGTTGTGGATAGCTATTTTCTATTGGGATTTAGAACTAGGTAGGTATGGGATTTGGTAGATGAGATCTTCAATCTATGGGAAAATATTGGTATAAAAAATAAAAGGGTTAAGAAGACTAAACCTTTAATATGTAGCACAAGTAAGACAAGTCCTGAAATCAAGAATCTGCAAGAATATATGACTATAACACCTTGGAGAACAATACAAGAAATGAAGGATGAGACACTTATCATAACTATATTATCACATATAAGGTCGGGTGAATTATCAATGGAATAAATGTGTGATGAATTTAAAAAGTAAGTTTGATGAGTTATTTCTTATTTATGTTAAATGATTAGAAAAACATTTTTTTCATTTTAACATATCAATGTTCTCAGTATTTTGTTATATATATCATTATAACATTATTTATTTATTTTATTTAGTCACAAGGTGTATATGAGAATATAAGAGGAAATGGCTAAGATGTTGAATGAAAAGAGTTGGGATGATGTTAGAGTCAACTATCCAGATTCAAGCTCTACAACAACATTGAAACAAGTTTTTGTTACATTCAAAAATGTATGTTGATTCATTACATTCATATTATTCGTTTGTAGGTTAATTTATTTCTATTTTATTTGTTATAGATATATAACTATATGTTTGTTCGTTTAATTAAATATGTCAAAGAAGAATGCAAATGGAGTACTTGAAAGTTTCAAAAGTTTTATTCAAAAAGCCAAGTTTGAAAGATAAAGAAAGAGACGTGCTCGAAATGTTGAACTTGATGGCACCCTTGATTACTATATTTGGAATGGGCTCAATACTATTCAGTATAAAGTGATATTAGGTGATTGTGAAAAAATTGCAAATATTGTTCCTAAAACTGAATACTCCCTAGTTATTGTGGATATTATTCCTGGTTATAATATCCAAAACATTGGATATGATGGTGAGCCCTATACTTACCAAACTTTCAATAAAGTGGTTATGGGATTTATGGAAGTCACAACATCACCATTTTGGAGATTTCTGGTTTTTCATTCAGACACACAACAATGATTAGTACAATCAAGCTTCAAGGGAAAAGAAAAGACAAGGATGCAGCTTTATTGGTAAGATATTGAAAGCGTATGTTTAACGATTAAGATTAGAAATCAATTTTTTTAATTCACAAGTTAATTGAATTTGCACTTATTTATGTTGCAGGCACATGCCTAATATTCAGAGCTCCAATAGAGAACCATTTATATGTGATATTGAGAGCATACATCTTGCAATCTGGACAAAAGATTAAATTCTTATGATTCTATTATTTTCAATGTAAATGATGGAGGGAAGCCTAGTAGTTTATTGGTTTACAATGTTGTGATTAGAAAGATAACATATGAGGAAAATAATTATAAAGGAGAGATTGTTAACATTTATAAAAAGCCACAAACACTAATTAATTATCTTATAAATACATTTTCAAATGAAGGAGATTGAGTTTTGGATTTGTTCTTAGGTTTAGGCAAGACTTATGATATAACATTTATAAAATCATATTTCAATCTTTATTATTTTTAATTTATGTTTTTTACATTATTTAACTTAATTATTTATTTTGTATTTGGTGATTAGGTACAACACTAGTGTGTTGCTAACAAAAAGGAAGAAATTGCATAGCCATTGAAAGTGACCCACTACAGTGCAGTTTTAGTTAGCAAAGAATTAATGTTATTCCAACTCTTCTAGATGAAATGAAAGAAGTTGGCTTGAAGAAAGGAGATTTTGATTAATCAAAGGTGGCAAAAATGTCAAAGAAACCTCAAGTACCATTAGGAGGATTGATTGGAAATGATCACTTTTGAGAACTTGTGGATATCAAAGACCCAATGGAAGAGAAAAATGACACAATGGAAGCACATAATGATGTCCAAGAAAATGATGATGTATCTCTTGAGAATGATGAACTTGAGATATATGATATTTTTTATTAGTTTTAAGATGCCCTTGAAAACGATGCTCAATTTTGCAAATTTTTGATGAGCTATAATTGTAATGTTTGGACTTTTAGATTTTAAAATAATAATGAATATGTATCTATTGTTGTTTCATGATGAATCTTTTTTATTATTTTATTTTTACTTTTATTTGTATGTGAATCAACATACTAAGGAAAATGGCATTAAATATTGTCATTTTTTAACTTCAAATGTATAAAATTATAGAAAAAAAATGGATTTTATTTTTTCACTTTTTTTGGTTCAATTATGTCCATAAAAATGTTTTATTTGACATATTATTATAAGCAGATAGCTTCCAAAATGTATAGATTTTTTTTATTATCCATGGCTTTAAAATGTATATATTTTTTATAAATATTTAAAAATAATGTTATTTAGCCAGAATTATTTCCTATGTATTGAAGTAAAGGTAAAAAATGTGTTAAAATTAATATTTTACACTATATTTCAAAATAATGGCACCATAAATTAAGTAAGGAGACATAATTATATGAAAAATCTTAATTTCAATAAAGTGAATGGTATACAACATTTTTAACATTGAAAAAAACATGGAAAAATTATTAAAACAACATTGAAAAAAAACACAAGTGATTTAGAAAATTTTTAAAATAGTTTAAAAAATAAACATTTAAAAACAATGTGGATACGTTATGGATAAAAAGATTTTAAATATTAAAAAAAAAAGGGGGGGTGTGCTACTGATAACACAACTTTCAAAACAAGGTAAAAAATGTAACCCCTAAAAAAATGAGAACTTTGTTCTCGTTATGTAACAACTTAACTTTGTTTATAATATCATCAACATGTATTGTGATTTATATAGTGCCTTTGATAATTATGAAGGGTTTGGGAAATAAGTATAAGGTATGTTACATGATATATCTTTGTAAGAGGAAATATGATGACTAAGCTTTCTCTAAAAATGGAGACTATAGAAAGAGAGGGAAAGTGTAACTTCATATACAATAATACAAAGAAATAAATATATAGATATATCACCCAATTGTTTCACAATCATGGGTCACTATACAATAATACAAAAAAGTAGATATAGATATTTCGACCAGTTGTTTTACAACCATGAGCCACTTGAGTATAAATAACTATTTATCACTTCGAATCACATTATTTTAGTCTATATGCCAACTCAAAAACCATTGCATTATCTAATATTTTAGATTATATTACATTTTCATATACACAAGTGAAGCATACTACAAGCATTAGTTTAGTGTATTTAGTTTTTTTTCAAAAATGTAAATTTGCTTCAAATTATATTAGAAATATAATCTTTTACGTTGTAGTACACTTTGAAAGATGGAGACTAAAGTCCTACATCTTCAAGGCCATAACAGATGATCATAGCATAACTAGTCCATAGACCATGCTAAAAAAAACTACAAACATTACCAGCACACAGGCTGTAACTGTGAAACAAAACAGAGGTAAAAACCCCAAACAAAACGCAGAAAAGATACTGAACCAGATACTGCACGCTCCAAAAGGACCTCAAATTGATTATCCAACACCGCACACCCTCAAAGGATCTCAAAGTGTTAAACAATAAATCGCACGCCCCAGTGTGGACCTCAAAGATTTGGTTCAAAACCCACAGAAAAGGTTAAGAGAGACTAGAAAAACCAAAGAGAAAACAAAACCCCCAATACAACAAACCGTAGAAGCCTCCATCAAAACACCAAAAACACTGCACAGTTGGGCTAATGGTTGAGGTTGAAACAACACATGGAGAAAGAGTTCAGCCCTAAAACGAGTACCGAAACTCCACCTTCTTCCGAGCGCCGCCACCCGCAGACACTCATCCTCCTCCACCACCGCCTGACCCATGAAATGCCTTGCATCCGTCGCGCTGCTCTGCAAGTTTGCATGCCTTGGTTGCTTTCACCCTCGCATTCGTCACACTACTCTGCAAGTCTGCATGCCTTGGTTGCATTCTCCCTCACATCCGCTTGCCCAGACCCATAGCCTCGCCCTTGCCCTTGCCCCCGTATGCGCAGACCCGAAGCCTCACCTGCAGCTGAAGTCTCCCTGCAAGTGGCTCACGCCATCTCCTGCGTTCGCCCATCTCCAAGGAATACCAGGGATGCGGCTAGCAACCCTAGCTGCAGAGCCCCAATCATTATTCAATTCTTGAAGTACCTTAACAGACAAATAGTAATCACCATAACAATGTATTTAGTTTGATATAGTTAAAATGCATGCTCTAAATAAGGGTTTAAGGATTCTTCCCAATCATGTAAACTTGGCTCAAAAAAGCTAAAGAAATAGGGATTAACATCAAAAATCTTTTAATGATATTAAATGTGGGTAAATATTGTTATGAGGAATAATTTATGAAACAATAGTTTGAGATTGATTAATCCTTTAACATTTTCATTTGATTTTTTTGGCTTATGTGTTTATGGTGTTATTTATCGAGATTTTGAAGGTATCGCATTTAAAATTTCAAAGTCAATGTTTCAAGCCTCAAGCTAGTTTCATCATCACAACGAAAAGAAGTCGAAATCAAAATAATAAATATGAGAAAACCACTAAAAAGTAACGATGAAGAATTAAAGATAAGTCGATAAAAAAATAAATAAAGAAATAAAGAAATTAATATTATTATAAAAATTTATAATACACATATAAGAATAATTTTTTAACAAATTAATATAATTTAATATTAATAAAAATCCTAAAATTAATAATATTATAAATAAATATTTTAATATTAAAATTAAGAACACTAAACTTTATAATAATAATATCAAAGTTTAATAATAATAATAAAATTAATAAGAAAGTAAAAACAATATTATATTTTAGAAAGCTATTAATATATATAACTTTGAACTTATTAAAAAAAAATGTTTTATAATATGAAAAGCTAGGTAAATATTAATAAGATAAAAACAATATTAAAAAAATAAAACGAAAATAAAGGAAAATAAAACGAAAATAAAGGAAAAGAAACCAAAAGAACAAATCAAATATATAATTTAATAACAAAGTGAAATACACTAACTCTCGAACTCTAATATAAAGAAAAGGAGATCACAAAAGTGAAAGAAATTAAAATTATTAGAAATAATATTAATAATATGGATAATAATACTAAGGATTATATTAGTAATAATAATAATATTAAAATAAAAAATAGATATTAATATTAAAAAAATATTTAAGATTTAAAATAGGGTTAAAAGTTAATGAAAAATAAAAATAAAATTAGAAAATAAGAAAGGAGGAAGGAGAGAGGAAAATACAAGAACATTTAAGACAAATGACTATGAAAATTAAGAGAAAACTAATTATCGTTGATGTCATTGTCAATGATCTTAAGTGAGTCATTGCTTCTACAAAGAATAGGGAACCAACTTCTACTAACATCCCAACCATTGTCTTTATTGAGATTAAGAGGATGTTTGAAATTTTCAATGGCTTCTATAAACTTAAACCTAAAATAATTATCCTCAACGAGCACCTTAGGAAGAAGGTCATTTGAGATCAAGATTTGAGCATGCTCTAAAATAAACTTATTTGTATTGTCTAGTCCAATGTTGCTCTTAAGTTTTAGATAGAGGGTTGATTCCTTTGTTTGGATATTGACCAAGTCCTTTCTTGTCTAAATGCCCCTTTTAATAGATGCAAGGCTTAAAACCATGTAGATATATCCAATGGATTCCCATCGAGCTAAACCAAGGGACAACACCACAAACAACATTCATTAAAAGACAAGTTCATGTGTAAGAAAAAATTATTCCATGTCATGATTGGATTAATGTCCTCCCATGGCTTCCTGATACTTTGGACCAGAAAGATACCAACGATATTAACCTATGTAGAAATGATGACCATGGTTTGTAGTGAAAGACATTAGGTTCTCTTGCCCAACAAGAATCCTTGACTAATACAATGTATGCCCAATACTTTCTAGGCCTCATTCCCACACATGTCCCTCATCATCCTTGGATAAGAGAGCTTAGATTTGAATCCAAGTAGTATGATGCCCAAGCCACCATGATCGTTAGGAGTGTAATAGAAATCCTAGTTAACCCTATGAAGCCCCTTCCTTTAGCATTGTTGGACCAAAGTAAATTCATGAAAGCCTTTTTCAAGTGTTAATAAACCAACTTAGATTCAGCTACCCAACACAAAAGGTACTAAGCATGAGTCTATTAGGTTGTTATATTCTTTGCAGTGAAAGTCAAAGAAATTGATAGCAAATCAAAGGTCGAGGTGGATCGACCGGGTAAAGTCGAAGTCAAATAAATAGACAACAAGTCAAAGGTCGAGGCAAATTGACTGGGTAAATTCGAATTCGAAGAAATCGATAGCAAGTCCGAGGTCGAGGTGGATCGACTGGGTAAATTCGAAGTCGAAGAAATCGACAGCAAGTCGAAGAGGTCAACCGACAAGCGAGCACATGGAAGCCAATTGAAAACATAATGGAGGTCGATTGGTAATCGACTGGTAAACCGACTTAGAGTCGACTGTAATAGAATCCTAAGATTCACAGGATTTATAGCCAATGATCTGAGAGGATCTGTAACCATTTTTGGGCACCTTTATTTAGGGTTTTTCCTACTTTAAAACTTATAAATAAGTTGTGTTGTAATGTTGTAAAAGCTAATCTTTAGAGAAATCATTTTAGAGGTTGTTGGTCATGTAGATGTAAGTCGAATTGGATATAGGGTTGTTCATGTTAAAGCAATAAGGTACCATGTCAATTGTGTCTTAGGTGTAGACCAAGGTCAGACATGTAGCCTTTTATTCCAAAGAAATAAGACAATAAGAGAGAAAAACACTCAAGGAATGTTGGTTTTCCTGTTTGGGTTTCCAGGGTAAAATCTATGTGTATTGTATGTTTGCTTTGTCATTTAATTTCTTGATTAAATATTTCTCCCTCTCTTCTGCTTGGTTTAGTGTGGAAGTGTTCCTCATTTCCTAACATGTGGTATCATAGATTGGTTTAAAAACCTTGTATCTAAGATAAACCTAAAGTACAGTAAGAGTCGTAAGTCAGAAATATTTACAGATTGTGCTTAAAGAATGCCGAGTAGCTCTAGAATTAAGATTGAAAAATTCAATGGCCATAATCTTGAGCTTTGGAAGCTTAAAATTGAAGATCTCATTGTAGATTGAGAACAATGGATAGCAATATGTCCAGGTACCATTCTAACAGGTATGTCGAGGGAAGAATGGGAGAATATTGAGAGAAGGGAAATGAGTGCGATTCAAATTTGTCTTGCATTTTTGGTACTGTTGAATGTCTCAAGTGAATATTCGGCCAAGAAACTATGGGACAAGTTGGGAATATTTTACCAGTCAAAATCCCTAATAAATAAGTTGTTCCTTAGGAAGAAGCTATATATTATGAGGATGATTGAGGGAATTTCGGTGACTGAACATTTAAATACGTTTAATACCATTATAAGATAGTTATCTTATGTTGATATTAAAATCACCGAGGAGGAGAAATGTGGTATCTTATTATGTTCTTTGTCAGACTCCTGGGATAGCTTAGTTGTGGCTATAGGGAGAAATTCAACCGCATTAACGCTAGAAGATGTGGTTGCATCTCTACTATCAAAAGAATTGATAAGAAAGAACATGGAAGGATCGACCAAATATGCATTAGTGGTGAGAGGTCAATCGGTCGACATAGATAAAGGAAAATTCTTTGGTAGAAAGTCTAAGTCGAAGGGTAGATGTAAATCCCCAGTTCAGTCGACAACAACAAGATGTTGGAAATGTGGTAAAGTTGGGAATTACAAAAGGGACTACAAGTCAAAGAAAACAGAAGCCAGTACAAGATCCAATTAGAAGTAGTCGACTGAGACAAAGACGACTCCAGATAAGGAAGGGAATGTGTACATGGTGTTGACCAGTACACAATTGGATCAAGATGTTTGGTTGATTGAATCAAAATCATCCTATCATATGACACCACATAGAGAATGGTTCTGCGAATATGAACAATATGGAGGAGGAGATGTGTTATTGGGGGATGAATCGACAACAAAAATTGTAGAACGAGGAAGAGTTCGACTGACACTATAGGATGGGAGGAATAGAACCCTTCCAGGTGTGCTACACATTTTGGGTTTGGAAAGAAACTTGATATATGTCAATAAGTTGAATGATTCAAGGGTGCACACTCTATTTAAGAAGGATACATGCAAGATGGTCGGAGGTGTGATGGTATTAATGAAAGGAGTTCGGATTGGAATATTATACAAGTTATTAGGGAATTTTGACTCGACTGGGTGCAATAGCATCGCTATTCCTGAAGTTGAGTCGAATTCGATTCAACTCGACTCGAATTGGGCTGAGTCGATTCAAGAAACTTCACAAGTCCTCGAAAAAATGACCCAACCATGTTATGGCACAAGAGGACTAGACATATTGGAGAAAAATAACTTCTAGCTATGCATAACAAAGGTATGGTCAAAGACTTTCCTGAATGTAATTTAGAAATCGACTTTTGTGAACATTGTGTATATAGGAAAAAAAGTCGAGTGAGGTTCCCATCTAGAGTGACAAGGGCACATGGGAATCTAGAACTGATTCATAGTGATGTGTTTGGCCCTGTTTCAACCCCTTCACTTGGATCCCTATATTATGTATCATTCATAGATGATTTTTCTAGGAATACATGGATATATTTCTCGAGGAAGAAAACATTGGTTTTCGAAAAATTAAAATAGTTTAAATCTCTTGTAGAAAACCAGACAGATAAGAAGATTAAGATGTTGAGAACTGACAACTGTTGTGAATTTTGTGGAAATGAATTTGATCAGTTTTGCAAGAAGTGTGGCATAACACACCAAAATACCACACCATATACCCCACAAGAAAATGGAGTTGTTGAGAGAATGAAAAGAACATTGATGGACAAGACAAGGAGCATGCTCAGTGGTGTTGGGCTCCCATAAGAATTCTGGGTAGAGGCAGTCGAAACTGCAAAATATCTAGTGAATATGTCTCCTTCCTCGGTGCTAGTCGACACGACTCCACATGAGGTATGGTCTAGTAAGAAGCCTTCGGTTTCACATCTCAAAATATTTGGATGTGATGCATTTGTGCACGTTCCCAAGGAAAAGAGGAGCAAGTTGGACAAGAAGGCATTCAAGTGTATTTTCATCGGATACAAAGAAATAATGAAAGGATATAAGCTTTGGGATCATGCATCAAAGAAAATAGTGTACAGTAGAGATGTGGTCTTGAGAGAAATCAAAAGGAATTGTGAGTCTAAAGTGATGGTTCAAACATATAATAATCCAGAGAAGGCGCAGTTTGAAGTGAGGAATGAAGAATTTTATTCAGATGAGTCGATTGAATCAGATGAAGAGGTGGAACAACCGACCCAAGTTGTAAGGAGGTCAGAACGAGTAAGAAACCTAGTTGAAAGGTATAGTCGGTCTGAATTTTGCTCTACATTTGTGTTAAATTCCACTGACGAAGAGCCCAAGTTGGTCAAGGAGGAAATTGACTCAACAAAGGGAAAAATCTAGAAGGATACCATGGTTGAAGAGATGGAATCCTTGCATAAGAATGAGACATGGTATTTAGTCGAATTACCAAATGGAATAAAGATCGTTGGTAGAAAGTGGGTATTCAATAAGAAAATGAATGATGCAGGTCAATTCGAGAAATTCAAAGCTCGACCGGTAGCGAAAGGATATTCCCAAGTCAAAGGAGTCGAATTCGGTGAGATTTTTTCCTCTGTTGCAAAATTAACTTCCATTAGAATACTAATGTCTCTCGTTGTAGCATTTGATCTGGAAATAGAATAGATGGATGTAAAGATAGTGTTCCTACATGGGGACCTAGAAAAAGAAATCTACATGAAACATCCTGAGGATTTGTAGTAAGGGGGAAAAACGATTTGGTGTGCAAATTGAAAAGATCTGTTTATGGTCTAAAGCAATCACCAAGGATGTGGTACCAAAAGTTCGACACATACATCCTTAGTTTAGGATTTATGAGAAGTAAAGTTGATCACTACATATATTCCAAAGAAGAAGGTGGGTGTTTCATATATGTAGCATTGCATGTCGACGACATGTGCTGATTGGAAACAACACGAATACAATAAAGGAGGTGAAGAAACAACTATCCTCCAAGTTCGACATGAAGGATATTGGTGCAAAAAACTTCATTCTGGGAATGGATATCAAGAGAAACTGAACAACTAGAAATCTCTGGTTGAACCAAAAAAAGTATATTGAAACAATCTTGAAACGTTTCAACATGCGGATTGCAAACTTGTGAAGGTGTCAATTCGTGTGGGAGAAAGGATAAATGTCATCCAGGAGGATATCAGTGGCCACCCACCCATTCCAATTGGATCAAAACATTTTTTTGGCAATTTACTATTTTTAGCAGTTTTTTGGGTCTTAAACTTCCGGGCCATTTTGAGGGCTTAAACGACGTTTTTTCACGATCGGTCACCTCAATGATTTCCAAAGGCATGATTGAGCCTATGAAATGAACCTCCTCGTCAATACCTTTCGATGATCGAGGTGGATATCAGTGGCCACCCACCTTTTCCAACTGGCTCAAAACAGTTTTATGACAATTTTGGTAATTTACTATTTTTAGCATTTTTTAACTTCTGAGGCCATTTTGAGGGCCTAAATGAAGGTTTTTCGGGATAGAGATTCTAAAAAATAGTCAAATAATTTAATTGAGCCCTCAAAATGAATCTTCTCAACGATACCTTTCCAATGAGCTATCGTGCGCCCCAAACGGAGATCGTATGCAAAAGTTACGACCCCGAGAAGTTGATGTACTAACTTACCCAAATACGACCCACATGACTTTTGGCGCTTCATCTCCTAGAGTTAGGTTTTTTGGATGTCTAGGGTTTGTGACATTCCATTTTATTGTAAAAAATGTTTTCAGAGCCTCATTGTAATCATATTATTTTGAATGAGCGCAAGCGTCACATCTCTTCTAAGATATAAGCCGCCACCATTCCAGCAAGCTTGTTTTCCGCTGCATTTTACAGTTTCAGTTTATTTCCTTATTGAATAGAAAACTAGTTTTACTGTATCTCTGTTATTTTGTGTTAAGCATATTTTAATAATCTGTATTCATTTCGTTCTGCTCATAAACTCTGAATTAGTGGTATCAAAGCGGTCTGCTCCTTGTCGTCTTAATGCATGTCCCCAACGAGGTCAGGGTACAAAGAATTAGGTCTCGAGCTTGTTTCTCTTGAGGACAAAAGATATTGCAAGCCCAAGTGACCTCTCATGGCAGGAGAAAATAAATATGACGGGACAGGAGATCATTTCAAAATGTTGCTTGAGGAAGTCCTCACTCAATAGAGGAACGAGATGATGGATAGTTTCATGCAAATCCTTCGACAACTACCAACAAGCGACACATCTTCCTTGAGCAGAGGCACCGCCCCCTTCAAGGTACAAATAAAATTTGATATTCCTATATTTGAAGGTCAGATAGACGCAGATGTTGTAGACAAGTGGTTGAATCTACTAGAAGGGTTTTTTTTTCCATAACTTTTCGAATAGAGAAAATATTACTTTTGCACTCCTCAAAGTCGTTCCCCATGTCAAAGATTGGTGGGAAACTTTCTGTGAGCAAAAGGAAACAGATGAACCCTCATTATTTACAGTCATGGCCACTTGGGAATCCTTCGGGGATGCTATTAAGGAACAATACTACCATGTCGGAAGTTATGACGACTTGTATACCAAATAGACCACACTGCGACAACAAAGAGACCAAGCAGTGCCAGAGTTCACAAATATCTTCCATACCTTGTGCACCAAGTTGGGTATCAAATATTCGGAGCGACATCTGGTGCTCAAGTATCGTAGTGCTCTACATAGATACATACAAACCAAAATGGAATTTTTGGACATCTCGTCCTTGGGCGCGACCTATCGATATGTCGTCAAAATTGAGCAGAAGATCAAACAAAAGACGCAGAAATTTGGGCATGGGAACCCCTCACAGTAAAAGCCAGGAAAGGGTGGCCCCAACCCACATAACAAAGGACAAAGAAAATATGGACAGTATCAATACAACCAGTCCAAGCCACAGGAAAAGAAGGACACCAAAAAGACAAAGAAAGATACTGGGAAGTGGTGCGACTTCCATAAGAGCCCTTGGCATAACACTATTGATTGCTGCTCAAAGCAATCATTGGTGGTTGAAGTGAAATCCTATGAATCAGATGAGGGTTCTAACTCTGAGTTAGAACCAGAAAGGGGAAGATGGATCATTGACGCGGAACCCAGTGCCACCGTTGCTACCACAAAGCTCCATCCTGGTGAACCAGACGAGCCAAAAGAAGGTGAGCGCCTCTTCCATTCACAGATGTGGGTGAAAGGCACCCTGCTGCACACCATCGTTAATAGAAGTAGCTAGAAGAACCTCATCTCAGCAGAGGTCGTCAAGCGGCTGGCCCTGCAGACAACACTGCACCCACAACCCTACACGATTGGATGGTTCCACCAAGGAAGCGATCTCCGCGTCAGCGAATAGTGTCGACTATCATACAACATCAATCCCTTCAAAGATGAGGTATTGTGTGATGTTGCTCCTCTCGAAGTTTGTAATGTTCTTTTGGGCCAACCTTATTTATGGAAACGTCATGTTGTATATGAGTCTAGGAATCGTAGTGTTATTATTACTTTGAACAGGAAATTGTACAGGATCCCCGAGGTAGTACCTCCTAGGGCTATTTCCTTGATCTCTGCCAAGCAATGCAGGAAAGTCATCTCTCATACTAGGAAATTTGTCTTCTTCGTGATTTGTTCTTAGAGTGAGCGAAAGATCGTAGCCACATCTAGGGTCTCCATGACCGATCTCTCCACACACCAGACACAAGTGAATAAGGTTGTGGAAGAATACTCATATATCTTCTCTTCTCCTATCGGGGTACCTTTGCACTACGAGGTCAAGCATCCCATCGATCTGACCCAGGCGATCCGCTACCCAATGGGCCATTCTACCATCACTCTCTGTCAGAAAACGAGGAGATCAAGAGGCAGATCCAAGAACTGCTCCACAAGGGGAACATCATTCCCAACTCATCGCCTTGTGGGAGCCCAATCGTGCTGGTGCAGAAGAAAGACGGGACTTGGCGACTCTGCATTGATTACCAGGCCTTGAATAAAATCACAGTCTGAAACTAGTACCCGATTCCTCGAATCAAAGACCTTCTTGATCAACTCACAGGGGATAAATACTTCAGTAAGATTGATTTGAAGTTTGGCTACCACCAGGTCCCAATAGAACAAACAAATGTATGGAAGACTACCTTCAAGTCAAAAGAAGGTCTTTTTGAATGGTTGGTCATGCCCTTTGGTTTGACTAATTCTACAACAAATTTTATGAGGATGATGGACGATATCTTACAACCTTTCACCAATAATTTTGCAGTGGTGTATCTGGATGAAATCCTCATCTACAACAAGACTTGGGCGGAACACTTGCAACATATTCAGCAGGTTCTGCACACCCTGCGACAACACAAACTATATGCAAACTTGGAAAAATGATCCTTCGGCATGGACAGGGTCCATTACTTAGGCTACATCGTTGATCAACATGGTGTTCACGTGGATCCAACCAAGATCTAGGTCATCCGTGACTGGCCAGTCCCAACCACACTCACTAAATTTCAGAGCTTCTTGGGCCTCACCAATTTCTATCGCAGGTCCGTGTTGGGATTCTTTCATATCACATGGGCCCTCAACCAAGTAACTAGGGGTGGAGATAATGCAAAATTTGTGTGGGGATTGTCCCAACAACAAACCTTTGAGGACTTGAAGAATATTTTGTGCTCATCCCCAATACTTTCATTACTGGACCTGCAACATCCCTTTGAGATCGAGACAGATGCTTCAGACTATGTTGTGGGCATCGTTCTCACTCAACACAACCACCCCGTGGCATATCATAGTGACACTATCAGATGTTGTCTGTAAGTACCCTACTTGCGACAAAGAAATGTACTCCATTGTGCAAGTCTACTGCTAGTGGAGACATTACATTCTTTGGAAGGAGATATTCATCCACACTGATCACAAGCCACTACAGTTCATGCAAACCCAAGGCAAATTGCAGAATGACCGCCATCAGAAGTGATCCACATACTTACAACAATTCCACCTTAACATCAAGTATAAAATAGGAAGTACCAACCGAGTTGTTGATTGTCTCAGCCGACCTCCTCTCGTGACACTCACCATGGTGCTAGACTCATGCAACCACAAGACCTCTGGATGGCCCCACCTCTACGAGACAGACCCTGAATTCTCCACCACCTACCAAATGTTGGGCGTCAACTCAGTGGTTTCTAATTTCCATCTTCAGGATGGGTTGTTGTGCCATCTGGGCCATCTCTACGTTCCATCAAGCGAGCGTGCAAAGATGATTTGGGAATCTCACTACAGTCGGGTGGTGGGACACTTTGGCGTCGAAAAAATAGTGGCAGTGCTGCAGAAACATTTCTACTGGCCGAAACTTCGACAGGATGTCGGCAAGTATATTAGGTCCTGCACCATCTGCGCTATTGCCAAACTGAACATAAAGAAACAGGGCTTGTACACCCCTCTTCATACTCTTGAAAGGTTGTGGAAATCCATCTCAATGGACTACATGTTGGGCCTCCTGTCCACCAAGAGGGGAAATGACCGTGTTTTTGTGGTTGTTGATCTCTTTTCCAAGATGGTGATTCTAGCCGCTTGCAAGAAGAACATCACAACAGAAGCCACTGCCAATCTCTTCTTTGAATGAGACCATTGATTCCTAAGGAGGGAGGATTGATCTAGGTGGATATCAGTGGCCACCCACCTTTCCAACTGGCTCAAAACAGTTTTCTGGCAATTTTGGTAATTTACTGTTTTTAGCAGTTTTTAACTTCCGAGGCCATTTTGAGGGCCTAAATGAAGGTTTTTCGGGATTGAGATTCTCAATGATAGTTGAAGGCTCTGATTTATCCCCCAAAATTAATCTCCTCGACGATACCTTTCCAACGAGCTATCGTGCACCCCAAACAGAGATCGTATGCAAAAGTTACGACCTCGGGAAGTTGATGTACTAGCTTACCCAAACGGGGCCCACATGACTTTTGGCGCTTCATCTCTTAGGGTTAGGTTTTTTGGATGTCTAGGGTTTGTGACATTTCAGTTTATTGTAAAAAAGGCCTTAAGAGCATCATTATAATCATCTTCTTGCGAATGAACGTAGTCGTCACATCTCTTCTCAGAGATAAGCCGCCATCATTCGAACAAGCTTGTTTTCCGCTGCATTTTACAGTTTCAACTATTTTCTTATTGAATAGAAAACCAGTTTTACTGTATCTCTATTATTCTGTGTTAAGCATATTTTAATAATCTGTATTCATTTCATTTTGCTCATAAAATCCGGATAAAACGAGATATCATGCGCCCTAAATGAAGATCGTATGCAAAAGTTACGACCCCAAGAAGTTGATGTACTAACTTATCCCAACGGAACCCACGTGAATTTTGGTGCTTCATCTCCCGGGGTTAGGTTTTTTGGATGTCTAGGGTTTTGGAATTCATGTTCGTTGTAAAAAGGTTTTCAAAGCCTCATTGTACTCATCTTCTTGTGAATGAGCGTAGTTGTCACATCTCTTCTTAGAGATAAGCTGTCACCATTCTAGCAAGCTTGTTTCCAGTCTGCATTTTATAGTTTCAACATATTTATTATTTAATATAAGTCAACTTTTATTGTATCTTTGTTATTATTCA
>ML872942.1:11900-24426 GCA_009831015.1 Picea engelmannii
TTATATTTTAGGGTGGTAGGGAGGTGCTAGGGAGGACTATTGTGTTCAAGTGGGTGCTTGAACACAGGGAGTTGTAGCTTCCATCTGGTTGCAGCTAGAGAAACCAGGGTGGCAGGGTGGTGCAAGGGAGAACTGTTGTTCTCTGTTATACAGGTTGGTGCCTATGTGACCGGAAGTTGGTGCTTCCATCCAGTTGGTGCTAGAACACTTAGGGAGTTGGTGCTAGAGAAACCAGGGAGTTGGTGTTTCCTTCTAGTAGGTTCTAGAGAAAATAGAGAGTTGGTGCTCTCAGCAAGTTGTAGCTTGCAAAACAAAGGTTGTAGCCTCATTATGAGTTTGTGCTCATAAGTATGATAATGTACAGAATGTAAATATTACTTATCATATAAAGAAGAAGAGTTTTTTACCTTTTATGGGTTTCCTCAGGAAATATCTGTCTCTGTATATTTCATATGTGTGAATGATGATAAATGTTTTATTTCTTACTTCCCTGCATTATTGTGATTGTCATTCAGTGCTCTGCAAAGAGTTTAAAATAAGCATAATTGTTTAAGCTCGGTAACAACTGATTCAGCCCCCCCTCTCAATTTTCCAACATATACGTGGACATATATCAATCGTGACGTGGCTCACTGACGTCAGCCAGGGTGATGTGTACCTACAACTAAGGTGCCACGTGTCACTTGGATATGGATGTTTTGAAGATCCTTTATGCCTATCAGAGCATGACACGTGTCACCCCCTGATGAGGGCATGTGTCACCCCTTTCCCTTGCTACGTGCCAACCTCTACCATGTTCCTGCCTGGCTGAAGTGGTTGGTGATGTGATTGGGAATCCGAGAGTCTAGAAATTTAAGACTCCAGAGGATTTGGGGTGTAGTAACATAGAGACACCAAAATTCCCGAAGGTCAAAGTCACGTGGTAAGCTTACAGGACTTTGGGAGTTCAAGACTCTGATGGGTCTCGTGTGTAGAAAAAAAAAGGGGTTCTTAGCACTAAACGTCGAATTATCGTTAGATGTATGCCTATATGACGAGGAAGATCCATCGTCGAATTTAATGGGGGATGGATCTCCACTATAGATACAGGAGCGTTGGGAGCTCCAGGACATCAAGGAATTTTGGATGATATGTATGAGATGGACCCAAGTGGATTCCATGTGACCCTTGACTAATAACGACCGAAGAACTTCAAGAAGCAATAACTTGCAAACCCAAACTCAGATTTTAGTGTGGTGATGACCGTTATAAATCTCGTGGCGAGTAGTAGCCAATGGAGATCCCAGAATTAGGATTTGAGATAGTTAGGAAAAACAAAATTACGTTGCCCCACCCCATAAAAGGGTATTTAGGGGTTGGATGTGTTAAAAATTGGTATCAGAGCATGGAAACAACACTTGTCCTTCTTAGGCTCATGAACGAGTCACATAGTAATATTATAAAATAACTTTAATGGGTAACACCCTACCTTACCCCCTGTAACACCACTTTTCGGTTACCATACTTCACGGAAATATAACACTCACTCTCGGATTATAAAACAACATGCATTTAAGCAAATGAAACACATTTAAACTCAGAGTAAATATAAGAATTACTGCTAAAACAAATACTCCCTGTCATTAACAATAATTCATCTGCACAACAGAATACATGATAAAATATAAGCATCACAGGCATGCAAAACATAACATTTAACATAAGCTGATACTTATATTGAAACTGTGGTAATTCCACCAACCAGGTGCAGGCCTTCCATGAACCTCCTAGCCTTAGACCACATTGCTCATCATCTCAACAATACGTCACTAATCCAGGGGATCAAATTTTGCTCAAAATTCAAAGTGCTTGGAATCGCTTCAAATCGAACAGGTGCATAGGGCTTGTCGTCATAATCCAATGCAACTCGTTTGGGTTGAAACGGATGTCGGATGAGAGAGATTTCAAGTTCTGTTCAAATCGTCAAACAGGCAAAAAAATGTGTTGACTGTACAGTTTGTATGGATGCTGACGTGGAAGAGTCGTACAACACGTGGTAGGGCTGAGTTGGCAGGGTTGTATGACACATGGCAGGTGTTGGTTGGTAGTTAGACGATGAATAATTTCTTGACACATGGTTTGTTTGTGGAGAATGGGATGGCGACACGTGGCCCAATTAATGGTTGCCATGTGTCACCTTGGCTATGGTTTAAAATCTATGTAGTTGGCAGGACTTGACCCCACGACCTCTGAGTAGGGGAAGAGCCTTGGGAAGGATCGCCTAACCGGCGCGTCCACATATGGTTCTTAACATACATATGATTTTTAATTTATTTGAATTGATATATGTTGTGAGTTGGGGCGCAGTCTGGGCCAGGGCTAAGCCCTGACCCCCAGTCATATGTATGTGCCATGTAACCACCGGCACGCGCCCTCCAACCCATTACCATATGGTTTAAAACTTGACCCCTTTTTGTATATGCGCACGGTCATATGGTGACCCATATGCCCACGGTCTTTGCGGTTAGGGGCTAGGTGCACCCTAACTGTCCTACAGTTCGCACCATTTTGCAGTTGCACCCGGTGCTAGATTTTAACACAAATATGCACATTGGGGCTAGGTTGAGGAGGCAGAGGTGCATTTTGGCAATCCAGAGACAACAAGTTTGAAGGGGAACTTCTAGGAAGCCTATCTTCTTAAATTTTTGGCCAAACGAGGTGCCGAAAAAGCCCAGCTAGGGGTTTTTGGACACTCTGAAGCCATTGGAGCCATCTATTTGGAATTTTGAGCATTTTAAAGCACATATTTAAGCACTTTGAGAAAATAATACAAAAGATCCATTGGAAGCTGGATCAGGAGATGTAGCCCAAGAGAGGGGTGAACTCCTTTATCATTTGCTATGTTATGTGTTTTCTGTTCACTGTTATTTGCGGCTGATTATATGCATCTTGAATGTGAAATTTCTATAAAAGTTGTGTTTGCAAAATTGATCCACTTGTATAATAATACTTGAATTAAAACTTGCAAATATTTTCAAGAATACAAGTCTATCATTTTCAGATCAGTCACCCCCAAGCTGGGACTAAGCTCCACTCCAAGGCAAGGAATCCTAGGCTAGGCTGAGGTTATAGGGAAAAAACATAGTCACAAGGAAGGAATTCTCTCCTAGGAACCACTCATGCTCATTGTCCATAGACTCCCCTTCCCCACATGCATGTTCCACCCCGGGAGTATACACCTTCTCTGTCACCTAGACAGTCCTTTAGCTGCTAACCTCCCTTGTCTTGGGTTACAGCAACAGACCGGACCGAAAGTCTCTGAGCTCTATGGCAGCTACAGGGTTCCTTCCAGGAGTTCTCTCCTTCCTCTTCGCACTCTCTCACCTGGAGAGAGTTTCTCACAGGCCAAGCAACCTATTCTTCTAATTAAACCACCTCTCTCTCCTGGAGAGAGTGTTGTACAAACTGGCCAACAAGCCCCACATAGTCCATCACTACATGGCCACAACAACCAACGAGGAAAATAGACATAGGATTTCCAACAGGTTCAACAATGGCAGATGGTATCAAAGATATGGCTTTGGACAAGACTCCATGCATAGGCTCGATGCTCAGATAGAGGATGCTTCGGAAGAGAGATGCCACCCACAGGTTCGATGGTTCAGAGGGAATAAGGGGTATTCTTGCAAAGGTCAGACTAGTCGTATTGTTCAGAAGATCGGGTCAAATGGAGGAGGAACCCCTCTCATGGCTCATCTTGGCCATTTTATTCGCATGCACCAGGGTTGACACTTGTCACCCTTGGAACTACATGCATTCCTTCAGCATGCATTCCTTCCATTTGGAAGTCACATGTCATTCCAAAAGAACTTAGGATAAAAACATATATTTTCACGTGTCTTTTTTGGAATAATATTAACTTATTATTCCCAAGGCTTAAGCCCCCTAGGCTTAACACTTAGCCCCTTTTCCTACCTTCCATCCCATAATCCCTTGCCCTCTCTATGGATGTTTAGTCCCCCATCACTCATTCATCATGTCGGTCTACACGCGATGGTGTCTATATTTTATTAATGTGTTGCATACATACAAGTACAAAATCAGGCCCTTGGCCTACAACCCTTAGGCTCTCTGGCCTAACAATCACATAAGCCCATCGACTTATACAAACTTGGCTCACCAGCCTATAACACATATTTACAATTCTATTCATACATCATACTTACAAAGGGCTCGGCCTTGGGGACATTACACCCCCCTTCTATAAGAAACTTATCTGAACCTCTATTGAAGAGAGGAATGAAACCATCTACTATTGATAGATGTTTTGGAAATCTTCACTGTATGTTGCTAATGTTTCCAATTAAACAAGTTGAATTCACTTTGCAATGATATGTGTTTTTCATGAATTAGTAGATCATTAACTAACAGAAAATGTTTTATCGGCACTCAAGAAGTCAGTGAACAACAGGAAGAATACAACGTAAGGGATGGTGTTATAGTGGGAAAACCCCTCTACGGACTACACCAAGGGTATAAAGTGTAGGCAGAGAAAACCGTTTAAAGTCTCCTACTTTTAATCACTATCCCAACATTACCCCACAATCATACATAAAATACAAGAGAGAGGGATCTGGTAGGCATACCTTAAACTCTGCATCTGATGTCGATTCCTTTGGGCTTGGTTGTTTCCTGACTGCAAATCTCCTCCCAGGGATGACCTGCATTCATCAAAAGAAAAACAAGAAACTACAAGCATGCATTCTACATATGCATTAGTGGGTTAGACATCATAAACAAGAAATGTAAACAAATTAGATAAGTTTAAGACATCATTTGGTGGGACAGAAAAAGTACTTCTTTATATTAATCTCACAAAAGGTCACTTACAACATGAGACCAACACTGCTCCTCGAACTTGGTCTTGGGCTCCTCTTTACAATGCACCAACTGCTTCCACCTCTTTTTCTCCTCTTCAGTTCTCTCTTAGGGAAATGACAAAGGGATTTTCAATTGGGTCAAAGCGGGATTGATAAAATGGGAAGAGTTTATTTGCTCTCGTGCTTCTCCTTGAAATAGGACCCCATCCCCTTATTTTATAGGCCAAAAGAGATAGTAATGGTTGGGGTAACTGGCTATGGGCGGTCAAACAGTTAAGTAACAGCATGGAACCTAGTATCCTATGCAATTTCCAGTTTTTCATGATATTCTGTGAGTGTGTGCAGGCTTTAGTGGCTCAACAAGCATGTGTACATAGGAAGTAATGGTGTAGGGAACATACACCTTAAAAAAAATGGTTTTTAGAAGAGTTGTTCAGTGATGGCTTGGAAAAGATAGAAATTTTAGATGGCCTGATGCTAGGTATGCATGCCTGGTGAAATTTAGGGTTATAACAGATGCCCCCTAATGTGTGATCTCAGAGGAGCATCTGATGGCCGAAGTACATTATAAATATTCACCAATGTATGAAGCGAGTGAGCCCAGGGACCAAAGTTTAGGAGGTGCCATCTGCAAAATAACAATTTGTCTCACCGAGGCGGGCATACCCATGCTCGGGATGAAATAAAATCATGGTTTCCAATCAAATAGACTGGATATCCATGTCATATAACTATATAAAGTGTAGATGCAAGAAGTACACAATGGATATACATCTCAAAAAGAAAAAGATATACAAGTATAGTATCCATCTTCAAGAATCCAATGATGCTCGATGGATGGAGATGACGTCTTCAGAGCTCAAGAAACAATTTCAAAGTATTCAAAACTCAGGTAGGAGTGTAATATGAGTGTACGAATTCTCTACTCAGAGGTATTCGACGGCTTGTCAAGAACAGACGAGAGGATCTTGATGATCAGGCATAGAACTTCATTGATTTTGAGCAAGGACTTCATTGGTCTTTCGGGGTGGTTAGGCATGAGGACAAGATACAAACTACAGAAGGGCCAACTCAAGTTTAGTAAGACTTCCCTTGGAAAAAGAATGACAAAATATGAGACTCGGGGAGCATGGCATTGACATAAGTTCATGATGTAGGAGGCAACATGAACTCTCCAAATGTTTGGAAGGAGAACCAAACAGAGGAGGACACAACTCTATGTAGCAAGAACAACTTCCTAAGGTCATATTGAATCCTAGATATTGATGAACAAATGGAAGGATGTGCTTTGTCTAAGGGCGACTCATTGTGTTGTCAACAAAAAAAAAATACTTTTCCCTTCCTCTTTTTGGGGTATATTTGACTCTTTTTTTTTGTCTTTTTCAATAATCTTGGGAACTTTGAAAAAGAATAAAGAATGCTATGTTACAAAGGAGGATTGAGTGTCACAGACATACTAGTTCCAAGAACAAGGAACACATTGATGCTCAGAACAAGGGGACATATGCAAGAAAAGGACACTCAAGAAAAATCCTTGATGGGTCAAGGTGTCAAGACGTAGAGGCAAAGTGATACAAGGCTTGCGTATAAGGCATGCTTTAGATGGTTCAATTGAGAGAAACATGGAGCCGACATTAGGCCAAAGATGCAGGAATGCAAATGGGATTAATAAGACACAATGATAATGTCCTTCGATGTAATTTTAACGAGCCCAGAGAAGGTAAACTCAACGGTTCTTCATTTTTAGGGAGTCTGAAAAAATGTAAAAGGAGACTCCACTAGGGTACGTTTTTTGAAGGTAGTCTAGTCAGTTTGAAAAAGGGGCAAACTAGCACCGAACAGACTTCTATTCAAAATCATTTTAATGAGTGTGACAAATACAATATCACTCGACAATCTTTTCATTTTTAAGGAGTCTGAAAAGAGCTTAACTATGGACTCCATAAGGGATGTTCTTCTAGAACAATTTAATGATTGTGAAGAAATGAGGTCACTCGGCCATCTTTTCAATTTTAGGGAGTCTAAAAAGAGCTTAACTATGGACTACGTGGGGGGTTCCTTTTTGGTAATTTTAGTCCCTCATGCCCGAAAAAGGGTTAAATCGATACCTGAGAACACTCTTCTAGAGAACCGAAGTTCCTAGAGTATACCTTTGTTCGTACCTTTGACCATCTGGATGGAAAAATGGGTAAACTATTTCCAGATAGACGTGCCTTCAAATTTCAGTTTAGTGAGCATGAAGGGAAACAAGATCACTCGACAATATTTTCATGTTTAGAGGGTCTGAAAAGGGCTTAGAAAAAGACCTGTTTCTATTTTGGGAGTCCCAAGGGTGAGGTTAAGAGTGATAATGAATCATGCAAATGAGGCTCAAACTCGTAATCAGGAAAAATTAATAAGGACTCCTAAGCCTATAGTCATTAGTGATGGCATGGACACCAAAATGAAACCAGGATCTACCTAGGGCATCCATGTGAAGGTAGGCTCTACCACTAAACTACGACACTTCTAGACTAGGAGTGAGGGTTCTGTGTCAAAATTCGGTGGGATTGATAATATGGCAAAGCGAAAAAGACAATGAGGTGAAACAAGTGGAGGTGGAATCCTATCTTCCATGCACAAAGTTGAAAAAATGACCCAACTCTCAAAAAAAAAAATTCCCAGATACCCAAAGTAACTCTTATTGTAACATCCCCCAAGAAACTCAAGAACCATACTGAATGATTTTCAAGCTAAAAAAAAATGACAAAAGGGTCCAAAACAAATGACAAAAGGGTCCAAAAAAAATGACAAAATGGGGCCAAAAAGTCTATAAATAGAAAGTTGGCAGCTCATTATCACCATTGTAAATTGAGAATTGACCAAAAGTCAAAACAAAAACACCCCTTTTCCAAAATAGTTGATTTTGGAAGCTTCAATGGACGAAACAAACTTTCGTTTGGACCAAGTAAGTACACACTAACCTCTCTTTCATTTCTATCTTTAATTTTTGCATTTGTTTTTGTGTTTTAGGGGGCGCTGAAATTTAAAGAGGTCAGCCCTACATGTACGTGGGTTTTCCAAGCACATCCCAAATGGACACACGGGCAAAAGATGAATTGCACGTGTGCACATGCGACTGTCCCCAAAACATCTCGCGTACACCCTCAACTAAGTAAAAACAAAATGAAAATGCAAGAGTTAACTCTCCATCCATTTATTATTTTGCAAGATGTATGTGCATTGGAGAGAGAGGGAGCATGAGGACATTGATTTTTTGGTCTCTGAGGATCCTTCTTTTATCGCTATTTTGTCACAATGTGGGTTGTTAAAGTTCTTCCAGTGTCCGTTTATGAGGGCACAACCCAGGTTGCTAAATGCATTGATAGATTACTGGCATCCTGACATAGAGGCATTCATGCTCGAGGGATAGTCATTGACTCCAACGACTGAGAAAATTTACTTCCTGACTGGTCTCTCAAGGAGAGGGGATCCAGTCAACTTGCGCACTTTTCCCCCTGGGCCTCACAACATTGAGGATTTGATTAGACTCCATTGCAAGGATGGTACTGAGAAAGTAGGTTCTCAAGTGCCTATACATAAGATCAACAACCTATCACTCAAAGTGATAGTTCTACTTATTGGGAGGATCACTGGATCTATATATTTACATTAGGCTTCTTGAGCGCACATACATTGTGCGGTACAGTGCTTAAATGCATATATTTTCGACTGGAGTACCACCATGTTCGATTGCATGAAGAGACAACTGACAAAGTCTCAGATATGGGAGCACTAAAACTTCAGGTTTGGGACCGTTTTGTGCTCCTTTTTCTTCAAGAGGGTACCCAGTTTGAGTCCTCAAGAGACTATATGAGGGCACGAGGCCTCTCTCCTAGTGCTAGGCAGATGGGCGGCACTGTTTCTGCAACTGGGGGGAGGGAGTACCATCGAGGCCTTTGCTGACAATTTTTTTGAATGGTGGTCATGGAAAATTTCGACAATAGAGGATTACCCCTATGTCAGGATCAATTTTTCTAGAGATCCTGACATGCCAGTACCTCCCGTAGCGGAGTGAGGAGAGATGGGTAAGTTTTATTTTCAAAGTTATTTAATTTTTATGTCTTTTTATATATATTATTTTTTTTGTATACCATAGTATCTGACACTTACATATCTTTTATGAATAGATGTGGGACCAGTGCTTCAAGCAGACTTTTTGAGGACTAGGCGGTGTCCTCAACCAGAGGCAGGACCAGCTAGAGTTGCCAAAATAGCAGCAACAACAGGGGGGCCTCTAGCTAGAGAGGTTGAGAGAGTATTGAAATGGGTAGAGTGGAACCTTTTCACGCTCACTCATACAGTCCCTATGGCGGAGATCGAGGATCTCCCACCGTCGATGCAACCTCACCTAGTTGGGGTGCCACGGACCTAGGTCCAGCTCTTTCAGCATTTGGCAAACATTTTTGTTCACTATGGTAGGGCCAACAGGCCTTGCCCTTAGCTAGGCTAGACTACTTACATTCTGAGAGAACCTTTTGTATATTTTTGAGGGCATAAGCCCCGTGACTCTGACTGGACATATTTTTGAGGTGCTTGCACCCACCCATGTACTCTGATATTTTTTGATATATATATGGATATTTTTCATCTTTTTATGTCTTATGGATTACATCTATTTTACAAATGTATTTACATGTGTGTGTGTGTGTGTTTTTTTACATGTGTGCAATATGCCAATCTAATACATGATTAGCTAGAGTAAATGTGATTTGATTCAATCTCCTAGGAACATGGATATACGTAATGTAATCAAAGATTCATTCTAAGAGATGTACCCTAAGGAACCGTCAGTGTAGTGTAGGATTGTAAACATAGTAAACCCCATTTAACTGAGACACAACCAGTTGAGTGTCTAAGTAGACCTGGAGGTGAGAGATATCATGCGACAAAGCATCATGAAGCAACTCTAAGACTGCACTGTATTCGGTGACATTGTTTGTGGAGTAACCTAAACAGATACCTCCTGAAGATAGCTACTGTCTCTAAGGTGTGAAAATCATCCAAGTTGTGGAATCAAGCCTCCAAGTGTGCTCGCTAGTGCCATCCGAAAACCCAACGAACACCTCTGATTCACTTGACATATGCCACAGTGAAAAGGATGAAATAAAAAATGACACATCCATAAAACAAAAAGACAAAAACTAAAAAGAGAATGTACAAGACTATACATATGTTTACAATAAGTCACCCAAGGCGACCCACCTACGAGTAATACTTCTTGAGGTAGAGCCCATTTCTAGGCTCCTCCAAAGCATTTCCCTCAAATTCCAGCAAACAATAAGCACCCTTCTTTATAACCTCCTTCACGATGAAAGGTCCAAACCACATGGGTTTGAACTTGCCTGCCCCCAGGGGTCCTTATCTTGGTCATAGACTAGGACAAGGTCACCTTTAGAGAAAATTTGAGGATGGACTGACCAATCATACCGACACTTGACTTTTTTTTTATGAGCCTCATTAGCCAAGGATTCATCCTGATGCTGCTTATTGAGATGCTCAAGATATAATAAATGCTCTTCAAGTGGTGAAGTGTCTGGCAATAACTATATTTCCAACTTTAGAGAGGGGATCTAGCACTCTATAGGAAAGACTACTTCCAGCCTGTAAACGAGTTGAAAAGGTGAGAAACCAGTTGCAGTCTTAACAGACATTCGGTAGGCCCATAAGTTCGAGTACAACATCAAATGCCAATTTGACCTGACCGAATTGATCGTTCGTTGTAAAATAGTTTTAAGGGATTTATTCACATCTTCCACCTAACCATTCACTTGTGGGTAGTAGGGTGATGAATGTTCTTGCCTCAACCCAAGATTTGATGTTAACTAAGACATCATTTTGTTCTGAAAGTGACTGCCATGGTTAGTGACAATATCTCTCGGGATGTCGAACCTTGCTATTATCTGGTTAAACAAAAAGAGAGTTTTCGTCTCACCGTCATATTTAAATGTTGGCATAGCTTCGACCCACTTAGTGAAGTAGTCTACTTCTACAATGATATAATGGTTCCCCCTTGCGGAAGGAGGGTTGCATGTAGCATAATCAATCCCCCACTTGGTGAAGGGACCAACTGTGATGACGGGAAACATGAGAGCGAGGTTTTCCCTCATCTTTCAAGAGAATATATGACATGGGTGGCACTTCTGGACCGATTCAACACAATATTTGATTAACGTTGGCCAAAAGTAACCGGCTTGTAGAATATTTTGGGTTGTTGCCAACCCAGAAAAGTGACCGCCACATGCTCTGGTGTGGAAATCGCCAAGCATGATTTCCGCCTCTTCATGAGTGAGGCACCGATGAAGGATGTAATCTACACCTCGACGATACAAAGTTTCCTCTAGGATGATATTTTTTTGGCCTGGTGGCATATATGACGATGCTCATCATGAGAAGCAGAGGTAGGTAATTTCAAAGTCTGTAGATAGAATAGTATATCTCCATACCAGGGGTCCGAAGACGTGATCAGAAACATGTCTCCTTTGATAGGTGACTCTTTGGGTTTAACATCACCTGATTGGACCGAAAGTTTCGAAATGAGTTCCGCAAAGACCAACGACTTTTTGGACTTTGATGAAACAAAATCTAAGTCAAATTCCTAGAGGATAACTATCCATCTACTAATATTTCTACCAATTACACGTCGTGTCAACACGTATTGAAATGGATTCACAACGACAATGAAGGTGGTCTTATGGAACAATATGTAATGATGGAACTGTTGGAAAGCATGAATTGCTACCAACACAAGTTTTTCAATGTGGGAATAATTGAGTTCCGGTCCAACCAAGCCTCAGCTCAGGTAATAAATCACATATTCTGAGAGAAAATCATCCTCCTGAACCAATACCATACTGATGGTCAAATTTTCAATAGCCAAGTACAATAAGAAATATTTAGTACAGTTGGGTGGCCGAAGCAGAGGGGTAGACGTAAAGGTGGATTTCAATGCTTCAAAGGAGCATTGAGTGACTTCATCCCAATGGAAAGGAACATCCTTCTTCAATAAATGCATGAAACCCTTTGTGATCTCAGCATAGTTTGCGATGAAATGTCGTAAGAATTTCTCTTTTCCTTGTAAACTTTGAAGCTGAGGGATTGTGCACGGAGGAGGAAACTAAACTATTGCCTCAAACTTTAGAGGATCGAACATGATCCCTATTGTTGAAACTATGAAGCATAATAGATGACCCGATGTTATGCAAAATTTGAATTTGTTTGGATTCAAGCGGATCTGGTAGTAGCGACATCGCTCAAATATAATTTGGAGGTGTGCAGGATGATCAGATCTCTTACGAGATCCTAATGCTAAATCATCAAGATAAGCCTCGACTATGTGTTTGAGATTGTGGAAAGAAAAAGACATGGCCCGCTGAAACGTAGCTCCAGAAGTTTTTAGAACCAAAGGCATATTCCTATAAGAGAATGTACCCCACAAACATATGAAAGTGGTTTTGTGTTGGTCTTCGGGCTTGATTTGTATCTGATTGTATCCCGAAAAACCATCCATGAAAGAAAAGGCTTCACAACCTGCGCATTCATGGACTATCTGGTCAATAAATGGCATGGGGAAATTTTCTTTTGGACAAGCCTTGTTCAAATCATATAAGTCCGTACATACGTGAATC
>ML872947.1:4893-16055 GCA_009831015.1 Picea engelmannii
GAGTTTTTTCAGTGCCAAATGATTTTCAAATGATGATGTTTTTTATGCGATGTGTTTTAATTTACATGATGATATGTGATGTGATTCATTTCCTTTATGAAAACTTATCTATGTGTGAGATATCTATCCATAATTTAATTTGCTAATGAATCCAAAATGGTACTAAGTTCTCTTGGTATGTGTCGGTATTCGATAAAATTAAATGTTCGTTCAAGACGACGAACTCGTAGGTGGAGTCATAGTAGGATAGGATTGCTAATGGGATAGATTCGATTGATTTGACAGACCACGAGTTGAGAGTCCAGATTGACAATCATAAGAGAAATTACTAGGGAGGATGCTTCAGTTAAAATTCCGATGACATCATGATATTTTTCCATGTTATTAGTTTTCGATCCTAAGAAAATACCTCCAGAACTCACCAACTCGTCAGAGTGGTAAATGACCCAAGTTACAGAAGCAACATTCTAGGTGTGTCGACTAGCACCATCCACAAACCCGACAAAGATGGGAAAGGAATATGTCATATGCGCATGAAAAAACAAGACACAGTATAAGCGGCCAAGGAAAAAAATTGAGCACGCAAAAGAAAAAGACACACCAAACTAAAAATACACTAGTGTACAAAGCATGTATGCTAGATGTTCTATGCATAGTACTTCTTCAGGTAAATACCATTCTGAGGCTCACCCAGGGAGATTCCATCGTAGTCCACTAACTCATAGGTGCCTCTATGTAGAACACATTTTACAATGTAAGGACCATGCCATAGAGGTTATAACTTACCCATCCCTAACTTGTCATGAGCCTGGTCATAAACGAGGACTAGGTATCCTTGTTGGCATGTTTATAGACAGGTGTGCTTGTCATTGATGGCAAGATCAGAGTATGCAGCGATGGAAAAACAAGGACAATGTAAGCTCAGGAGGATTAGCACAGAGTCGCATGTAGTGCGTAGGTGTGCACCAGGGACTAGGATAACTCATTGCCAAAGCTCAAGAGAGATAGTGTACTCAGGATCTTAGACAGATCAAAGGTCGAGGCCTTTGACACTTAGAAATTATTCTAATTTAGGAGGATGTGTAAGCCTGGGAGGAGAAGAGACAGTGATCTTTGGATCCCATTGAGAATTCCCGATGAATGTTAGATATGAGCCCGAGGTCCGACCGGCATTGGATCCAGGAGAACCTACATGTTCTTTAAAGAGCAAGGTGCAGCGGGGTTACGAAATCCCGAAAGCGGGAGGACAGTTTCGGATACCAAGAGTTGGAAGAGTCAAGACTCTTCATCATCAGGAGTCCCGAAATCGTGAAATGCGAAATGCCAAAATCTCGAAAGAAGGAGGACATTTTCGGATACCGGGAGTTGGAAGTGTTGAAACACTTCATCACAAAAATACTGAAATGCCGAAATGTGAAACACTGAAATCCAAAAAGCAGGAGGACAGTTTCGGATACCAGGAGTTGGAAGTGTCGAAACACTTCATCACAGAAATACCGAAACGTCGAAATCCCAAAATAGGCACATCAACAAAGAGTTTCGCAGACCAGGAAATAACTCCATTTCGGAGTTTCAGATACTAGGAGATGGAGGAGTCAAGACCCGAGACTCTTCATCACAAAAGTCCCGAAGTGAAGAAACATGAAATTGTGAAATACAGTTATGAATAAGGCTTGGTCACCGCCGGTGGTCACATCGTAGAAGAGATCGAAGAGATAAGCTCCTTTTTTCAGAGTTTCAGGGATCAGGAGTTGGAAGAGTCAGAGTGACTTGCAACAAATTCGCAAAATGCGAAATTGCGAAATGAAGTTTCGAATAAGGCTATGGTCATAGCTAGTGGTCACAGCTATGGAAGATGGAGGAAGGAGCTAGTGCAACCAAGCTCCATTTCAGGGATTGCGACTTGGAGTGTCGAGACACTTGATCACACAAATGCCGAATTATCGAATGCCAAAATGTCGAAATGGAAAAATGTCTATGTAGCCGATGGTCACCGCCGGTGGTCATGTAAGTAGAAGGAACTAACATAGCTAGGCCCCATCTCAAGTTTCTCACTGTAACTGCTAGAAACCACTGATAGTTTCTGCCAGAGGACTCGAAGAGACTTCTGTGTGATTGCCAGAGGAGCTAAAGAGTCTTGAGGAATCTACCAGTGGAATGAAGACTGGCTATAGAGGTGATTGAAAGATGGAAGAGTGTTAAAGCCTGTAACTGCAACAGAGAGGTTGAGCTCAACTGTAATAGAGAAGACAAAGAGTCTCTACTGCTGGAGAGGCAAAGGAATCTCGACATAACACCCAGGGATGATGGACGCATGGGTTTAATTGCCAGAGAAGATGAAGAGTTACAATGATGATCAAGCAGAGCACTCGACATGGAGAGAGCATGCAGAAGCATGGTGAGATAGCATGCACAAGGTGCACAGAGACTATAAGTATGCAGAACAGAGAAGAGATGAAGTTGTTATTGTTGAGAGGGATTCAAGCGTGTAGAAGGAGGAGGGTGCAGCAGCTGAAATACAGAGAAGAGGAATGGTGCATTGAATGGATATGGCGCACAAAGCATAAAAGGAAGAAGCACAGAAAGCACAAGGATGTGTGTAGCAATACATTGAAGAAGTAAAGGAAGGTTGAGGTGCTCTTGTAGAGAAAAATAGAATATTAGAGAACGCAAGAAGATGCAGACAGAGAGAGACTGATATAGGAGAGCAGAGACACATAGCAGAACAATGATAAGCATGGTAAGCCAATGATAAATATTGTATCACTGTGATAAATTTATGTATATAGCAAACTTTATATTTCAAGGAGGTTGGGAGGTGCTAGGGAGGACTGTTGTCCTCAGAGGTTCAAGTGGGTGATTGAGCACAGGGAGTTGTAGCTTCCATCTGGTTGCAGCCAGAGAAACCAGGGTGGCAGTGTGGTGCAAGGGAGAACTGTAGTTCTCTGTTTTACAAGTCGGTGTCTGTGTGAGTGGAAGTTGGTGCTTCCATCCAGTTGGTGCTGGAACACTTAGGGATTTGTTGCTTCCTTATAGTGGGTTCTAGAGAAACCATGGAGTTGGTGCTTCCTTCTAGTGGGTGCTAGAGAAACACAGGGAGTTGGTGCTTCCTTCCAGTTGATGCTAGAGAAATCAGAGAGTTGGTGCTCTCAGCAAGTAGTAGCTTGCAAAACAGAGGTTGTAGCCTCATTATGAGTTGGTGCTCATAAGTATGATAATGTACAAAATGTAAAGAATACTTATCATATAAAGAAGAAGAGGTTTTTACCCTTTATGGGTTTCCTCGGGAAATATTTGTCTCTGTGTATCCCTTATGTGTGAATGATGTTGAATGTTCGATTACTTACTTCCCTGCATTATTGTGATTGTCATTGAGTGCTCTGTAAAGAATTTAAAATAAGCATAATTGTTTAAGCATGGTAACAACTGATTCACCCCCCCCCCCTCTCAGTTGTCTAACACTCATTCTGCAAAAGTGCGAGGATGGACAGACTTGTCGTATTGATTCTTAATTCATTTTTGATATGTCTCATTGAAGAGAGAATCATCACGTCTCATTGAAGAGAGAATCATCACGATGTGTTTCATTCAACTTAGTCAAGTGTAAGAAACATTCTTATTCAACATAAGTGTGGGGCATGAGTTCTACTTTGAGTTTTAATGAAGGAATTTCGCACTCGATTAGTAAAACAACTTCGATGCCATATACTAGCTGGAAAGGAGTGAAACCAGTAGTAGTTTTTACTGAGGTCCGGTAGGCCCAGAGAGAGGAGACAAGTTGTATATGCCAAGATGTCTTGTTGGCCCCTATCATCCATTGGATCATGGTTTTGAGGACTTTGTTGATGGCGTCAACTTGTCCATTCACTTGAGGATAGTACGAGGATGAGTTGTCATGGAGAAAACCCAACTTGGCATGCAACTCACTCATCATCTGGTTTTTAAAGTGTGAACCATGATCAGTGACAATGGCGTGTGGAACACCAAAATGAGTGATGACGTGGTTAAAAAGAAAAAGAGCTGCAGTACGACCATCATTCAAAAAGGTAGGCATATCCTCAGCCCATTTTGTAAAGTAATCGATGACAACGATTATATAACCGTGCCCCCCGACTGAGGAAGGATTACATTGCATGAAATCAATGCCACATTTGACAAAGAAGCCGATGGAAACAATGGGATGCAATGGAGAAGGGTGGGTTCATGGCTTTTTGTGAAAAACTTGGCATGGTGGACATTTTTTGACTACCTCAATACAATCTTTGAAAATTGAGGGCCAAAAGTAGCCAACACGTAAAATTTTCTGAGCGCTAGCCATCCTAGAAAGATGACTGCCATAGACTCCAAGGTGACATTCATTAAGTACGCGTTCAACCTCTTCATGAGTTAGACAGCGTCGCAGTATAGTGTCAATTCCACAACAGTATAAAGTGTTGTCGATAATAAGGTAATGACGAGAATGGTGGCATATACGACAACGTTCTTCACGAGAGATATCAGGCTGAAAACATTGGGTCTGGAGATAAAGAAGAATATCTCCATACCACGGATCGGGCGTGCTAATGAGGAACAAATTTTTGTCCAGAAGAGAATCTCTGAGCTCAATATCTTCATCAGCACGGGTAAAGTCACAAATAAGCTCTGCAAACACCAGGGACTTTTTAGCTTTGGATTTAGTGAACTCGAGATCGAATTCATAAAGGATAACAATCCATTTTGAATATCCCCCCCCAAGAACTTGACGTGTCAAAATGTGGTACATGGGGTTGAGTCTGCAATAACCATGGTCGTGCGTAGCAAAATGTAGTGACAGAATCTCTGGACAACGATTATGGCTGCCAGAGCCAACTTTTCAACATGTGAATATCTGAGCTCTAGACCAGATAGACTTTTTCTCAAATAATATATCACGTGTTCCTTACCGTTAGGGTCCTCTTGAACTAACACCATGGAAATAGTGGAAGTGGAGGCTACTAAGTAAAGGATATAGTCCTTTGTGTAATTCAGAGGATGTAAAAAATGAGCGTTGGTTAATGCATGCTTAAGAGCAGTAAACAAGCGTTCAATAGTTTCATCCCAAACGAAAGGGGTGTCTTTCTGTAACAAGCGCATAAATCCTTTTGTAATATCAACATAGTTACAAATGAAACGACGAAGAAATTTTTCTTTCCCCTACAAACTTTGGAGTTGTGTCAGATTGTTAGGTGGAGGTAAAGCTAATATAGCCTTAATTTTTAAGGGATCCACCTGAATCCCATCCTTGGAAACAACGAAGCCGAGGATTCGACCTGATTCAATAGAAAAAATACACTTATGTGGGTTCAAACGAATACAGTAGAACCGACATCGAATACAAATAGCCCGTAGATGACCAAAATGGTCTGATCGATTGGATGAGTGGGCAGGTAAGTCGTCGAGGTAAGGTTTTACAATATGTTTGATATCGTGGAAAGCATAGGACATGGCTCACTAGAATGTAGCACCAGAATTTTTAAGGCCAAATGGTAGGTTCTGATAGGAGAAAGTTCCCCAAGGGAAGATGAAGGTTGTCTTATGCTAATCAGACAGTGAAATTTCAATATGATTATACCCCGAGAAACCATCCATGAAAGAGAAAATTACGCTACCAATGCAATTATCAATGATCTGGTCGATAAAGGGTGTAGGGTAGTTTTCTTTCAGACAAGACTTATTGAGGTCCCTATAATCAACATAGACACGAATGGTTCCTTGCTTCTTAGTAACCGGAACAATGTTTGAAACCCATTATGTCAAAGGGACAGGATAGATGAAGCCAGATTTCAATAATTTCTCAACTTCTGCCTTAATAGTCACAGTCTTCTTAGGATGGATCGGGCAGAGTTTCTGTCGAACAGGTTTTACACCTAGGTAGGTTTTAATATCATGCACAATGATCGAAGGATCGATCCCTGGCATCTCTTCATAGCTCCAAGTGAAGACATCACGATATTCTTTAAACAAAGCGATATACGAAACCACTTCCTTGGGTGTACAATTAACACCGAGATTAATATTTTCTACGATACCTTCCTTGATCGAAATATCTATTTCGACTATAGAGGTAGTGTTGCCTAAATTCCCTTCAGAAATAACATCTTATGTAAGTATAGGTGATTGGGGAAATTGGACAACATCAGGGGGGAAGATAGAATGTATATCTTCTTGGATTTCTTCGAGAGGTGGAATAAAAGAGGATCGATGATGACTATCATCCCAAGGTACGTCATCGACACTAATCATTTCCATTATTGATTCATCAGAAGGAAAAATTTGGGAAATGTAGTCTAACACAGACATCAATGAATTTAATCACGATGGCATCGAGTAAGTGTCAGGTGCCAAGAGATGTTGTTCATATAAGGAGGGATATGCGGATTGGATGAAAATGTATGAGGTTTCGGCTGGACTAAGTGGCATGGTGTCACCTAGTGCATCGAATTCCAATGGACTAGGTACAATCCAAGGGTCAGATGATTCCAAGGATTGGTAAACCATAGTTAAAATCATATTGATTGTGGCAACATGATGTGTGGTGGGTGGAAATGGTGTAGGGAAGGTACCCATAAGGATAAATTCTTTCAACAAGTCAACACCAATGATTTCATACGTGATATTGTGATCTCCCAGAAAGGGAATATTGTTCGTAGCAGGAGTGCGAGTGTCAGGTGTATAGAAATCTAACTAATTGACGGTGACAATTTTTCCTTGATAAGGAAATTTCACACATCAAAATACTGACGAAGCAACAACAGACATAGCATAGAACCAACTTCTTCCAAGCAAAAAGTTGTAATCGAGGGGAGCATCGGCCACCTCGACATCAACAAAGATGGATTTGCCACCCAATTGGATGGACGGGGACTGCAAAATTCCATGGGGATGAAAACCTCGTCCATCGAATGCATGTAGCATCATTGGGGATTTGTTAAGTGCAGGCGATTTCAAGCTTTTCCAGTAGGCTAAAGACATGACACAAGTAGAGGCTCCCTCATCCAAGATAGTGCTATGGTTTTGTTGATTATGAACAACAACATCAACTTGGAAAGAAAGTTGATGATAGAGTCAAGGCGAGAAATTATCCAGGTTAAACATGGTAGTGTTGGATGACTCGGGATCAGAAGCGCCAATAGCGGCCAAGAGCATTCTACATTGACTGGGGCAGTGTTGTAGAACTTCTAATGTAGACATAACACATGGTTCTTTTGCCAGATCTTCAACAATGTTGTAGTTCTAGGCGGCATGTGAACCAGGATTAAAGGTAGATTTATGGATAGTTCTCTTAGGAGGGAATAAGATAGAGTCGAACACAGGTTTCTCAATCTGAAGTAGTCCATACGGAGGACTATTTAACAGAGGACTAACGAAGGATGGTGATGGATCCGGTAAAGTACCGTTAGTGACTTTTCCTTTGTCAGGTTTAACTAGAGTGTCGTAAGTTCTAGAGAGAGTGGTCAAATCAATCCCATTGAAGAGATAGATATGGGAAATTGTTGAGGCTTCATCATGAGAAGGGTGGCTGGAACTGCCCCCTAGAGAGGGGATTTGAGCAACCATAGATTGTTGCTGAGGAAAAGGCTGAGTAAGCACAAGGGATTGGGAATTCCTTTTGAAAAGTTTGGCCACTTCATCACGATGTGGACAATATCAAGTGTAGTGATCATCACCACAAATAAGACATGGGAATTTCAGCTTCCGTTGTGGTTGCTTTTCATTAGAAGGTGGTGGTTTTTGAGCTTTGGGTTGTTCATTATTGTTATTTTTGGTTTTGTTCTTTGTTTTCTTCTTACCTTTGGTTTGTTGTGAAGGGGCAGATTGAACTGCATTCACCTCAGATATTTGAGTTTGGGGGGAAGTAGAGGAGGGCGTGGTCGAACTGGAGGTGGATGCCAAAGCAGATCGATTAGCTGTTCCAGTCAACTAGGACGAAGATTGTGTTTTGACAGAGCCAATAACCTCATCCGCATGTGATGAAGATGAAGGTTTGTATGGATCAGTAGTGGCACAAGTAGCATTTGGGATTAGCTCATACAGAGTACCAGACTATGAGTAAACTAGATCTAAGTACTATGCCCTAGAAATGGCTTCCTCTTTTGTGACTACACCACCCATGGTGACATCGTGAGCGATCGGGGGTAACAGTGATTTAGTGAACCATTTTGCCAATAATTGGTCAGGAATGAATGCTTTGATCAACCTTCGTCATCGTCTCCACTCGTGAATATGATCAGAGATATGCACGGAGTTTGTCTGATGAAGGGAGGTCAAGAGGTTGATACTCATTTCATATCGAATGGGTAGTTGAAAGTGTGTGAGAAAGGACATGGCAAGGGAGTTAAAATCTTGGAAAGAACCGCATGGAAGTTCGATATACCACTTGGTCGTTGAGCCCATAAGTGTTTGCTAGAAAAGATGTAAATGGATAGAGTCGTCCATTAAGGAGTTCGATGAAAACCATAAATGGAAAGTCATCACATGGTTATTTGGGTCTTCTCCAGGTTTACTGTCAAATTTTGGAATATCATAAGGTAGTTTAGGTGGAATCACTGGCCATAAAGGATAATGACATATAGGATCATTGGTCAACCGAGACAAGTCTAGGAGATCCAGAGTAGCAAGGAACGATAGTTGTCGGTTAACCTAAGGGTGATATTGGCATGTCATAGGAACACCAGTAGGACCATAAACTAGATTAGGTGGATAATTGTAACCAGTAGGTCCTCCTGCATACGATTGTTGCTGACCAGAGTAGAGAGGATTCAAAGAGGGTTGAGAAACATTTGGGAGTGGAGGATGACCTGATGGGTTATGAGGATAATAATTCGGTTGATGGGTTTTTCCATAAAGTGGATAGACATTTTGTCCATAAGGAGGATAAGGTTGTTGTTGTCCTTGAGGCTGTTTCCCCCCAGGGAATAGTGGCTTTCCCATAAAAGGAGTGTGCCAAGGATTGGGCGTTGTAGACATATTTTGTCCAAAAGGTTGATGATGGGCTCCAGTTTGAGGTTTCCCACCAGCGTGAGGTTTCCCTCCAAACAGAGGTTTCCCCCCAAACAGAGGTTTCCCTCCAAACAGAGGTTTCCCCCCAAACAGAGGTTTCCCTCCAAATGGAGGTTGCCCTCCGAAAGGAGGTTGTTCCCCGAACGAAGGTTTCCCTCTGAAAGGAGGTTGCCCAATAGCATGAGGTTGATTCCCTGGAATTTGGAAACCATACGTAAATGACTGACCAGTGCCACTTGATGGATTAGAGCCACCATGACTAGTTCCTCTGGGTTGTTCTAAAGGTATTGAGCTTCCAGGTATAACGTGGGTAGTGTTGACAACGGGAGGATTTAGTGCTCTGTACCCAAGGGGAAGTGATGAAGAAGGCCTAGATGAAAGTGGTGTACCAATGGGATCTTGGATAACCACCACTGTTGTAGGAAAATCTCCCTGCGGACAGGTAGATCACCTCTAAGGCTTGACTTTAACCCTAGACAGAAAAATGATTAACGTGGACACTGAATTTCTTTCAAATCTATCTAAACTAACACATGAGAAGGAAGGATGATAGAAGTACCTGTTATCGACGTTTGTCCCTGCACGCTCCGAGTTGCGCTCCAATACTTTTCTCCTCACTGAGTTCTGCGGACAAGACAAGATACGACCACTTCCTACTCTATCGATATTAGCTTGAAAACAGATCTATCACTAAATGATAAGTTCATGTAACATCAGACACAAACTAGAAATAAATAGGCCAAGTGTGTCATATTGATGAGAATAACGATAGCAGTACTTACAATCGTAGATGCGAATGCGACAGCTTCGTCAAGTCCTCTTCGTCTAACCTTTGCCTGAAAGATCCACAACCTGGATAACAACAGCTTCACTGATCACTCTTCTTTGGCTGATTGTAAGTTTCCTCCAAGATCATAAGTTTCATATGTTTTATTCCTCCCCCTTTCCACCATCATAGAGCCTGTTTATATAGGTTAGGAGGAGCCTAACCTCTTGAGTTATGTTTAGAACCAGTTGGGAACCTTCTCCATAGATCAGGGATCTTTTGATGAAAACAAGAATTCGAGCACAACTGCCTCCTAATCTCGAATGTTCCTCCCCTGATTCTCCTCAACGGGCTAACAACTAACCCAGATTAGGGAGCACTCCTTCAGAAGGGGTCTCAGAGCGTTGTAGCGCTCCTTGGCAAGCCTGGGGAAGCGCCAACGCTCGTAAGGTGAGAAACGCTCCTCCAAAAGGGTCTGGGGAGCGTTATAACGCTCCCTGAAGCATGATAGGGGAGCGCCAGCGCTCCTGCAGCTGATTTAGGGGAGCGTTCCCTCTCCAAACCTCTATTTCAGGGCTCCTTTCAGGTGTCAAGAGTCATTTGATCCCAGTAAACCAGTTCTCCTCCTTCAAATTAGTCATGTGAGATGTCATAAGTTCCTCCCTAGTGTCGTTATCATGGCATCATGTCTGAACATCATTTGCGACACTAGTGATCAACTTGCGACACTTGCGAAAGTTGATAGGGACAATGCGACACTTACGATAATTGATAGGGACAATGCGACACTTATCCATCTGAGCAATTTTGACGTGTAACAGAATGACCCCCAAAGTATGAAGTCAGAAGATGCGAACTGATGACTGAAATTCTTTGTAGACGTTCAAGCAAGGGTATAGACTCGGAGAACCTGACGAAAGCTGCACACAAACATCCAACAAATATCATGATGTGTTTCAAAACCCAAGGCAGGCATACCTATGCTTGGATGATCAAGATTTGAGATATGGCCGCCATAGTATACACTGCGGATCCATAATTGTATTGATAAAAGGGTATAGCCACCGAAGATACAATGTGGATCTATACTTTGATGACTCAGACTGATCGTAGCCACGAAGAATACACAGTGGATCTACGAGATGACAAGACATAACCACGACCAATACAAAGTGGATCTATGTAACAATGTATGTGTTCTTAGTCCAGAACTCCTTCGCAACCTGGGTGAAACGTATATCAAAGTGAATTACTCAACCCAGGGTCTTCTTACCAATCCCAATATGGCACGAATCTAACCATGTGAATAGATGTCTTGGTGTCGAACATGGCAGAAACCACTTGATTACCGGTCAATGAGGTAAACCGTTAACAAGTG
>ML872950.1:0-11247 GCA_009831015.1 Picea engelmannii
TAATATATAAAATATATATGTAATAATACATGTATAAATATGTATAAAGGTATTACATTTCATACATGTGCATCTTTATACATTCAACAATATTTATTCATAATATTAATATTTTTTCTTGTATTATTCTTTTCATACTAATAGTTTGGTTTTTATCTAATGTTGCGGGGGAATAATAGAGAAAACATAAATTCTACCCGGACTGTTTTTATGTTTTCTCTATTATTCCTCCCACATTAGGGGGAATAATAGAGAAAACATAATATGTTTTCACTATTATTCACCCTCATATATGAGAAAACATGAAACTATTATGTTTTCTCTATTATTCCTGCCACCCAGAATATGTTTTCTCTATTATTTCCCCCAGCCCCATATAAGAGGGGGTGGGGGGAATAATAGAGAAAACATGGAATAATAGAGAAACCCCACACCCACCCTCATATTATGTTTTCTCTATTATTGCCCCCATCCCCACCCTCATATTATGTTTTTTCTATTATTCCCCACACCCAGAAAACATAATAATGCTTTCTCTATTATTCCACTCTCCCATTATGTTTTCTCTATTCTTCCATATGAGGGGGTGGAGGTCTTTCAGACCACTATGGTCTGTCCTCAACTCAAATATTTTCCCCACGAGGTAGTGCCTCCACATCTTTAAAGCATGCACTATGACTGCCAACTCCAAATCATGAGTTGCATAGTGTCTTTCATGCTCTTTCAACTTCCTTGATTCATAGCACACCACATATCCATTCTGACTAAGGACTCCACCAAGTCCCTCATTACATGCATTAGTGCATACAATGAAATCTTTATTTGGATCAGCCAACTATGAATGTTAGGCAAAACAAATGGTTAGATTTCATCAGTTAGTATGACTTTGACATAAATTATATCAAGGGTAAAGAGAACAAAGTGGTTGATGTACTCAGTGGGAGGGTGCATGAAAGACATGCTACAACCATTAGCATGTACCATTCATAATTGAAAGATAGAATTCTAGAGGCTGCAAAATCAAATAAAAAATACATAGAGTTAAAGGAAAAACTTCATAAGGGTAATTTACAGTAGAAAGTTGAAGACTATAAGCTGGAAAATGATGAGATTCTTAGATATAGGGGCATAATTTATGTTCCCAATTCTTGAGAATTGAAGAATTGGATATTGGGAGAAATGCATAATGTGCCTTATGCTGGACACCCAGGTTACCAGAAAACTATTGTAACTGTCAAGAGCCAATACTATTGGTCATGTATGAAGAAAGAGGTTGTTGATTTCATTGCTAGATGTTTGGCATGCCAAAAGGTTAAGGCTAAGCATAGACGCCCAGCTGTCTTGCTACAGCGATTGCCCATTCCTGAGTGGAAGTGGGAAGTGGTAACAATGGATTTTATTACTAAGCTACCCAGAACCAACAAGCAACATGATTATGTCATGGTGGTGGTTGAAAAGCTTACCAAAGCTGCCCATTTTGTTCCAGTAAAGTTTACTCACAAGGAAGCTAACATAGATTATGTTTATCTGAAAGAAATAGCTCGATTGCATGGAATGCCCAAGACAATTGTGTCTGATAGAGATCCAAAATTTAGTTCAAATTTTTGGAAAGGATTGTTCAAGGGATTTGGAACAAATCTACAATTTAGCACAACTGATCATCCAGAGTCATATGGACAGACAGAAAGGGTGAATCAGATAATAGAAGATATGCTAAGGATGTATGTAATGGATAAACCATCCAAGTGGGAGGATTATCTACACTTGGTAGAGTTTTCTTACAACAATGGGTACCAAACATCCTTGAATATGAGCCCATTTGAGGCACTCTATGGTAGAAAATGAAACACACCAGTCAACTGGGACAACACAGTAGACCGTGCAGTAGTTGGGCCAGAACTACTCAAGGAAATGGAAGAGCAGATGATAAAAATAAAATAGAATTTAAAGGTTGCGCAAGATAGGCAGAAAATCTATGTTGATAAGGGAAAAACTCACAGGGAATTTAATGTGGGTGATCATGTGTTCCTGAAAGTAAAGGCTAATAGAAGTTCCCTGAGATTGAGAAATTGCTCAAAGCTATCAACTCGGTTTTGTGGTCCATTTGGAATCCTGGAAAGGATTAGGCCTGTAGCATATATGTTTGCCTTACCTACATCAATGCATATTCATAATGTATTTTGTGTATTATTACTTAAAAAGTATGTGCCTGATACGAATAATGTCATTGATTGGAATGTGGAGCAAGAAGGCAATTTTCAAGTGCATCTGGTGTGCATATTGGATCGAAAAATCAATCGACTCTGAAATTGAGCCATAGGGATAGTAAGGTCCAATGGACCTGGTACGACCCTGATGATACAACTTGGGAGCATGAGGATGCTATGCGGGCAGGATACCCAGATCTTTTTGAGAACTTTTTAAATTTTGATTGTACATGTGTATATACTGCACTGAGGACAACGCATAAATAAGGGGGATGGGATTGTAATACCCCTACGTAGAACCCCAAGTGTACATATGAATGTAACTACACTTTACTTATAAGTTAGTGAGATGAATTAACAAGATCCTTGGTTTGGTACTATGCACATTAAGTTAGTGCATGAGAATCTCACACCAAAGGAGTGCACGCAATTGTAAGATTATACAATGCGCAGTTTAGTGTTTTGGCGCACACCTGTGTAAGTACACAAGAATGGCGCACTGAAAATGAAACAACTTAACGTATGCAACACACACAAGTGTAAGTGCTAAAGGATGGCACACTGAAGGAAAAGGATGTGCAACCCTGGATTGTTGTCGGGCTAATTATTAAGTGCGGACACAAATTAATCCCCCTATCTTCACTACGAAACTAGAACAAAACAAGATAGTACACTACTCTTTCCTTAAATTTCAATTATCAAATGAGAAATGGATCTAGAACATACCTTTTAAATATCGAAGATCCGACTTCGCCAATGTAATCCAAGCTCCGTCATGAGGCTTATGGAGAAATATCTGCAAAGAAACACAAGCCAACGAAGACGAGAAAAACAGAGTCTACTTGATATGAAACTATGTATGTGATCAAGGAATCATACAATATGGACAAATAAGATTCATATAGGAAAGAAAAGTACATATGTATTAAAGAATGTGGAAGAAAGATACAACCAGATGCCTTGATGTTGTCAAGTTCCTTCCAATAGTTCCTTGCTTCCCACACACTTCTGCTCCACAGATTTTGAAACTATAGATCTGATAGCTACTCACAATCTATCCTGACAAAGCAAAGATCAAATCCAACATACAAGCTCCAAAAACTCCAAGCTACAAAACTCAATAACAAGCCAATCTCAAAAGCTAACTTTTTCCATGACAACTCCTCTCCTTTTATAAGTTGAAGAGGATAAGGTGAGGAGGTTAGGATAATCCCACTAAATCATGAAATTGAGTAAGATCCAAACCGTTCGGAGGCCACCTCACCATAGAAGCTTCTCCTTCTAGAAGCACCAAGAAGACGCTTGTTTTTCCCACGTACAGGGATTTCCTCGCCTTAGCTATAGTGCAGCCTGTAGAAATCAGGCATTTCCGCACCCTAGCTATAGTGCAGCCTGCAGAAACTACGTAGCCTAACTTTAGTACAACCTATGGAAATCAGGCATTTCCGCACCCTGTGTATAGAGCAGCCTGCGAAAATCCTCTTTAATAGGGTTTTTACAAAGGAAAATACAACTTCTTCTCTTAAGAAAAGATTTTCTCCCTTCTTTCTTCATGAATTCAGGCCATTGACCCCTCTAAAGGAAACAGATAGGTTTACATCATTAACGGTCATAAGGGTGACGAAAATAATGTGTAACATGGATTCACCACGCATTGGCTTAGTGGGTAGGTTTTGGAGGCACGAGAAGCCTTTTGTAGATACAGTATGTTGTAATGCACACCGGTGTAAGTTTGCGAGGGTGGCACACTGAAAGAAGAGTGTGCGCAACCCAGATGTCCCGCACACACTAGTTTAGTGCACAGACTTTATGTTTTTTGGGATGGTGATCCTGGATACAAAAGATCAGTACTGTGGTACTGAAAATGTAAAGGTAATCAGATGAAAATATAATGAAATACATCACTGTGGTAGATTGATCACATAAAAGAGTTCAGGGGGGTAACTCCATTAGCTGAGGTTAAGGGGGCTAGGTTAAAGGGGCTTAAACCCAAAAAGGAATATTATATTAATATTTCTTAAAAAAGCATAAAATAAGAATATATTATTTTATCCTAAGTCCCAAGTGTAACATACCCCGACCACCAACAGGCCGGGGGATGCCACTACTCAGACACTCAACTTAGTTCTGACAACATGTTGTAGCACACCCAGTATTTAACCGAGCTATGTCACATAAATTTTTCTCTTTTATATACATATATACACACACAAACATATATACATATTGATTGCATGCAATTAAACATATACATACAATGCTCTAGTGGAAGATTCTTATATAAAGAATAAACAAACAGTTGCATTCTGTAAATATACAATTTCAGACTGAATTAACATCAAACACAGACATGCAGCGTATACAGGGGTATACCCCTAAACATATGGACAACTATGCTCACACAAACCATAAAATCCATAAAATAACACATAAATGACAATGCAACATATAAACTCATCACATAATTGATACTTATCTTAGTGAGAATTTCACCAACTGTGTGCAGACCGTCCACGAACCTCCCAGCCTTAGACTACACTGTTCATCACTCTCAACAGTGAGTCACCCCTGAGCTGGGACTAGACTCCAACCAGGAAAGGGATTCCTAACCAGGCTATAGGTTCACGGTCAACCAGAAAGACTCCCTCTCAGGTGCTCACTCAACCATAGCCTACAGCCTCTCCTTCCCCACATGCCTGTCCCACCCAAGGAAGTGTGCCTCTTCTCTGCTCAACAATCCTTTGGTTGCCCCACTTCCCTTCCAGGGCTTCAACAACAGGCCGGACCGAAAGTCTCAGAGCGTTGTAGCTGCAGTTTAGCACCTTCAGGAATCAATCCTCAACAATTCTCCCACTCAAATAATTGCTCACGGGCCTGACAACCCTCCTCTTCAATCCTGCTCCAAAGATGACAGGAACACCAACATGAATGGTTATCGATCTGGTCTGGGTATGGTGGTAGGAAGATACAAGGTAGCTCCAGGATTCACGGAATGTATTATGGATACTGGTTCTTTGGTTGCAAGAAAAATGGTAAGGTTCCCCCTCTACAATGGTCGATCTCCCCCAAAGGAACTAAGTCTCAGCAATAAGTATGCATGTCTCCAACTTGACACTTGTCATGTTGGAAGCTGCTCTCATACACTTGTCCCCTACTTTAGGACTTAGGATAAATTAATTATCCGTACTTTATGTTCTTAAAGAAATATTAATATAATATTTATTTTCGGCTTTAAGCTTTCTAGCTTAGCCTTGTTCTTAACTTTAGGCCCTCCCTTTCTCGATTTGGTTGGAATCTAGTCCCCCTTCTCTTTTATCGTGATCGGTCTGCGGGCAACGATGTGTTTTATATTAATCATGAAACTTATACAAAATAGGCGCACTAGCCTTTAACATCTAGGTGTTCTGGCCTAATTCGAAGACATAAGCATTCCAGCTTATAATACTGGCTCACCAGCCTATAATGCATATCATATACATAAAGGTTCGCTGACCTTAATATTGCGCGCACTTTGGTTACTGCGCGCGGTATCTGTTGACCTCAAGGTTGCACACTCTTTATTTACTGTGCATTGTATCCTCTGTCTTTAAGGTTGTGTGCGCTTTAGTTACTGCGCACGGTATCCAGAATGTGCACCTTACATCACTTTACTGCACAATATATGTGCGCACCATGCCATAAAATGTGTATTACAAAAATGATGTCTAAGCAACTCACTAGCTTAATATACTTGGATTATATTTACATTTGGGATTGGCTGAGGAACATTACAATCCCCTCCCCTTATTTATGCACTGTCCTCAGTGCATCATGTACTAATATACAACAAAATTTTCAAGTTTTTTCAAAAAGATGTGGGTATTCTGCCCGCATTGCATTCTCATGCTCCCAAGTAGCGTCTTCAGGTCCGTACTAGGTCCATTGGACCTTTACAAGCCCTATGGCTCGCTTCCAGAGTTGTTTGATTTTTCGATCCAAAATGCGCATGGGGTGCACTTGGAAAGCGCCTTCTTGCTCCACCTAAATAACATTCCAATCAATAACATGATTAACATCAGGTATGTATTTATTTAGCAATGAGACATGGAATACATTATGAACAGACATAGATACAGGCAATGCAATCATATAAGCAACTGGACCAATTCTCTCTAAGATTTCAAATGGTCCACAAAATCTAGCTGCCAACTTGGCACAACTTCCCAGCTTCAGGGAACTTTTGTTAGCTTTCACTTTCAGGAAAAACATGGTCACCCACTTTGAATTCTCTGTGGATTCTGTTTTTATTTGCATAAATTCTATGTATGTCTTGAGCAGCTTTCAAATTCTGCTTAATTTTTAACATTTGGTCCTCCATCTCCTTGAGCAACTCTGGCCCGACTATTGTTCTATCAGCTGGGTTATCCCAGCTTACTGGAGTATTGCACCTTCTGTCGTAAAGTGCTTCAAATGGGCTCATCTTCAATGATGCCTGATACCCATTGTTGTAAGTGAATTCTATTAAACGTATATAATCTTCCCATTTTGATGGTTTATCCATCACATACATTCTCAACATATCCTCTATCACTCTATTCACCATCTCTGTCTGCCCATCAGTTTCAGGATGGTAAGTTGTACTAAAGTTTAGATTCGTTCTGAATCCTTTGAACAATCCTTTCCAGAAATTCGAGGTGAATTTCGGGTCTCTGTCAGACACAATCATTTTGGGAATTCTGTGCAATCGTGCTACTTCCTTCATGAAAATATTAGCGACATCCGCTGCCTTGTGAGTAGTTTTAGTGGAATAAAATGGGCAGATTTTGTAATCTTTTCCACCACTACCATAATCGAATCATGTAGCTTGCTTGTTCTGGGCAATCCTGTAATAAAATCCATGGTCACTACTTCCCACTTCCATTCAAGAATAGGCAAAGGTTGCAGCAATCTTGCTGGGTGCCTATGCTCTGTTTTAACTTTCTGGCATTCCATACACTTAGCAATGTATTCTGCAATTTCTCTCTTCATACTTGGCCAAAAGTATTGGCTCTTGACCGCTGCTACGGTTTTCTGATATCCTGGGTGCCCTGCATAAGGAACATTATGCATCTCATGCAAAATTATATGTTTCAAGTCCTCGACATTTGGTACAAAAATTTTGTTTTTGTGCAGCAGTATTCTATCTACTCCCAACTTATAACTATCCATCTTTTGTGGTGTCTCACCTTGTTGTAATTTTGCTATCAATTCTTTGTACTACAGGTCTGTATTTGCAGCCTCCAAAATTTTTCTTTTAACATCAGTCTGATACATGTTGATGGTTGTAGCATGAAGCTCATGCACCCTCCTGCTGAGTGCGTCAACCACTTTATTTTCTTTCCCTTTGATATGCTTTATATCAAATTCATATTCGCTTATAAATTCTAACCATCTGCTTTGCCTAGCATTTAGATTTGGCTGATCAAAAAAATATTTCAAACCATTGTGGTCTGTTCTTAGCTCAAACCTTTTTCCCATGAGGTAGTGTCTCCATTTCCTCAGGGCATGCACTATGGCTGCCAACTCCAAATCATGAGTGGCATAGTTTCTCTCATGCTCCTTCAACTTCCTTGATTCATAACATATCACAAATCCGTTTTGACTGAGGACTCCCCCAAGTCCTTCATTACATGCATCTGTGCATACATTGAAATCTTCATTTGGGTCTGCAATTTTTAGTATTGGAGCACTTGTCAATAATTGTTTCAAATGTTGGAAACTTCTTTCACAGTCCGACGTCCATTGAAACTTCATACCCTTTCTTTGCAAATAAGTGATTGGGTGTGCTATCTTTGAGAATCCTCCAATGAATCTCCTGTAGTAGCCTACAAGGCCCATGAATGATCGGATCTCTGTCACATTCTTTGGTGCTGACCATTCCCTAATGGCTTCAATCTTCTCAGGGTCCACTGTTATCCCATCTTTTGAGATAATATGTCCCAAATAATGAATTTGTTTATGATAAAATGAGCACTTGCTCAATTTGGCATACAACYGATGTTCCCTTAATACTTGCAACACCATCMTCAATTGATGTTTATGTTCTTCCTCTATCCTAGAGTATATAAGAATGTCATYCAAAAAGACAATGACAAACTTRTCTAAATATTCTCGGAAAACACCATTCATTAAGCACATGAAGACAGTTGGTGCRKTTGACAACCCAAATGGCACCATTRTGAACTCWTAATRACCATACCTTGTCCTGAAGGYGGTCTTGTTGATATCTTCCTCTTTAATTCTCACCTGATGGTATCCCGATCTGAGATCTATCTTTGAAAAKATCTTTGCATCCTTCAATTGATCAAAAAGATCATMGATCCTGGGCAGAGGATACTTGTTCTTTACARTCACTTTATTCARTTGTYYGAAATSAATGCACAATCTTAAYGTTCCATCTTTATTTTTCACAAACAATACTGGGGCACCCCAAGGTGACACACTTGGGCGTATATACCCCTTCTTCAGAAGTTCTTCAAGCTGCATTTGCAACTCTTTCAATTCTGGTGTACTCAGTTAAGTGAGATAAGCTCAGTTGTACTAGTTGTAACTGAACTTACACTAGTGAGAGTTCAATGATTTAATTATTAATTAATTCACAATCAGTGATCTCACATGCAACTGAAGATTTACCACTGTTAACTACATGCATGTCAGATCCAGTGGAGACCCAGTTGAGATAACATGTGAAAGGGACAGCTTGGTTATCAATTGTGATTTCAGTCAAGTGCATTGATGCAATCACAAACACAGTGGATGTGCCCATGAGAAATGTGCAGCCTAGGCAAGAGCAATTTGAATTCATTTGCAAGTTTTTCATTGCAGGGATTGCATAGAGGAGGTAGGCTGTCTAGAGGCAGAGAATTGGCACATGTATTTGCTGATTTTTGCATGACAGTGTGAGACAATTGTATTGTACTGAGAGCTCTTGGATTAGAGTTTTGTATGAGATTGTTTCATGATCCATGATATACATAATATATGATAGTAGGCTTTTTAGCTTTATGCTTTCTCGGAAAAACACATGTGTTATGTGCGATTGATCTTTCTTCTTGATATTGCAATTGGCGATCGTGTTTTAAATTCCGCAAGAATATTAGTAGAAGTGATTATGTATTTAATAGTGGCATATAATTGTTAGATCAGGAGAATCTAGGAAATACATAATTTGTATTAACATTTCTATAATGAACACCCTGTGGCGTGTTTTGATGAAGGACAGAATTTGGCATAAGGTTATCAAGGACAAATATCTTCCTTTTAGCTTGGTGGTAGCTTGGCTAAGAATGGCCAATACTAGGACACAAAATGCCTCACTTACCTGGAGAAATCTGGTCAAGTCATTGGATTTAATAACTCACTGGTTGAGCTGGAGCCCTGGATCTGGACATTCAATAATTGTTGGTAAGGATGAGCTTTTGGGCCTGGGAATAAACTTAATACTCTTGTTTGAGCTCATAAATTCTCTACAACAATGAAATATCTACTTTTTATTCCAGGCCAGAGGTGTGTGTAGATCGGGAGCAATTGGCGCCCAGTGGAAATCTAGTGAAGAGATCATACTCACTGGAGTTCAGGCGACTGAATGGGGCGTTTATTGCAAGACTCTTTTATCCTCAAGTATTCAGTTGAAGGACATACCAGATGATCTTAGATGGACTGAGGGAGATGGATCGAGCATCCTCTCAACCATAAATGTTTACAACACTCTAGCATCCAAACTTTGGTCCCCAAACATTTGTGGATGGCGTCGTAAACTTTGGGTTTGGGATATTGCTCCAAAAATAAAGTTGTTCACTTGGTGATTATTAGAATACAAAATCCTTACTGGGGATAATTTACAAAGAAGAGGTTGGCCTGGTCCAAGCAATTGTCACCTATACTTAAAAAATCCCAAGACAACTTTACACTTGATGGTACATTGTTGTTTTGCTCAACATGGGTGGAATAGGATTTATAAATTTTTAGTATAAAGACACAATGGACGAGATCCACCAATCCACCTTGAGTTCTTGTTTCGAAGTCTGGTTAAGACAGTGCCCATTACACCAGTCGTTTCCCTCTCTCATCTGTTGGCACTTGTGGCTGGAGCATAACAAAGTCATTTTTTAGAGTGGTGGATCCTTTATTCACTCAGTTTTACACATGATGCTTGGATGCTTTGGCAGGCCCAGGGCTGTTCAAAAATCAACAGTTACCAGATGCACTCCTCCGATTCTACAAGAGAGTATTATAGTAGGTTGGTTCGATGGAGAAACACAGTTACATGGTCATCTAAGTGGAGCAGGAGGGGTCCTTAGGATCAACGAGCATTCAATATATAAGTGCACCTTCAATTGTGGGTTGGGTACCAATACGAGGGCCAAGCGTCTGAGAGTTTGGGCTTTATTAACTCTTGCTTCTTAGTTGCATATACTTAATCTACAAGTTTTTGGAGACTCAAGAATTATCATTAACTTAATGAATGATAAAATTAATTTACAACTAATTACGTTGGAACAAAGTGTTTATACACATACTCCTTTCGTTGGGATACTAAAATGTAAATATTATATCAATATAAAAACAATTTTCTATTAAAAAAAAAAACATTAAAAGCACAATATCCTTAATAAGTTTTTGTCCCAATTAATAAATAAATCTTAAAATAGTTTACATTCAAAACAATACCTTCAAAACTTTACATTATTTAATTAAAATACATTACAAATTTCTTAACTTACTTGTACATTTAAAATTTTGAAAATCTTTATGATATTAAGACAATGCTAAGTCACCTTTACAACACAGAGTGAAAAAAATACACTACTATGCTAAGTCATTTATTTCACATTCATGAAAATATAAAATAACTAAATAAAGGATTAAATAATTTTTTTAAACCAAAAAATTCCTATGGGATTAATTACTTTTTTTAAACCAACAGATTTTGGCGTAGGCTAAAGGGCAAACGAAACGGACCTTTGTCGTCGCCTATCACGTCAAAGCTCCAGCCGGCTACCTCGCAATCTTAATGTATCAT
>WSFP011454553.1:0-19426 GCA_009831015.1 Picea engelmannii
CTCTTTCAACATTCTATTGAATTTATCTCAATGAATATGGTGCATTGATTTCAACATACCATTATCTATCTATTTTAGTCATTAAAAAATATCTATCTTGATGATCTTGATAGATCGGGTGAATTGATTGCAACACATAATTAAGATAGATTTGGTGCATTGATTTTAGCCATGATACAATTCAAGTGTGCATGGTCAGGCTCCCACTAGCTTTAACCCATCTTAAAGATGGAATCAATAAAGCGTCGGGAGGTATCACATTTCTCAAGGTGCAACTCCCAATGTCTTGCATCCCAATTTGGTTTGGATTGGTTTCTTGAGATGCAGACATTAGGCATGCACCTTGATCAATGTGACACCTCTCAATGCTTTATTGATTCTATATTTAAGAGAGGTCAAAGCTAGTTTATTAGGTGTGAGATGTATTGTTGCAATGTTATTGATAAAGCCATTTTGTATTATATCTCTCCACCATTGGATGTAAATGTGTGCACCCTAATTTCCTACATGGTATGATAACAATAATCAAGCTTGTGAACTTCTTTAGATTAAAGTCTAAGAAGCCATCATCAAGCAAATTAGGATACCAAGCAATTGCCTTGGAGTTTGTAACAAGAGACGTTATAAAAAGGAAAGTAATAATTATGCTTTTATTTTTCTTTTAATAAAAAGCAAATAATTTTTAAAAGTTTCCAGTGTTCGAAATTGGAGAAGAATTAAATAATTATTTAAGAGGGCAAGCAAAGAGTATGGATGTAAATTATTCAAAGGCGTTCAATGTCAGTGTTAGACTTGTTATCACACAAGTTGTAGGTTGGGCAAAGCTCGACCCAACCACCAAAATGGCAACAACTAAGGGGCACTATACCCAATGTTACCTCGATATAGGTCCTACACTTCGAGGGTGACTAGGTCACTCTAGGGAGGCGATCCCGGTGACCCTGGGGGATTGAGATGGATGGAAGGGAAAGAAGAGAAGTACCCCCCTAAAGGTCAGTGATGGAAGAGGAAAGATGGCTTTGATGACTCGTCTCCGGGTGGTTTATGGTTGCCAAGTCTTTGGATGCCTGCAAAGGGTGTTTGTACCTGCCCGAGACACAAGAAAAGCCACACTTTCATAGTAATGTTAGGTGGACAAGCAAGTTAAGCTTGCTGTCCCTAATTGCAGCATTAATCAATCATATATATCAGCACATAAAAGATAATAAGCACTACAATATAAGTGCTAAAAGTCCAATTGAATAAGCAAGAGACAAGCTAGTAAAAACTAGTTTAGCTCAACAATGATAGATCAAGAATTTAGCACATAAACCAAGGCTGTCATGAAAAGCTAACTGCAGTGATATTTATCAGCCTTATGGCTGTAACAAACTTGGTAGTACAGCAAGAGATTTAACCCCTAAAACTTGCTCAAAACTTGCCAAAAGATGCGTTGTACTTGGTAGATTATGTGGGCAGATTTTAGGCAATTTTCAATAGTTAAATTAGGAGTTATTGAAGAGTTTGGTTAGGGTTTTCTGCAGCTCTAACGGCTGTAGGTTAAATTTGTAACAGCAACAAGAAATACTTGGAGAAATGAAATGCCCTAGTGACTCAAGCAAGAATTTATAGCATAGATTTGATTCCACTAGAAACAACTTCAAAATCACTAAATTTCACGTTTCCCATAGTAACAATTTTATATCTCCAATGCAACAAATGATGACTAGTGCCTTTAATGATTGGGTTAATGGAGTCAAGAAAAGAAAGAGCTAAAGGTACTACCTCCTTGGGGGTGTAAATCCTCTTACTCCCCAAGGCAAGTATCCCTACCTAGGGTTTAGGCTAAGAGGGTGTATGCACTTATACTTCTCTTAGAAAACCCTTGTTAAACCAATAAAATTTAAGCATAAAGTGATGGAGGCTAAGGTGGGGGTGTATGCCCTTATACTTCCCATCTAGCTCTAGCAAAATAACCTTGTCTTGAAACAAAATGATAATACAATGCAAAAATGCCTTACCAATTCAAAGAAAATGCTAAGATAAACCACCACAATAGCAAGGAAGAGCCGTCCAAGGCTAGCGCATCACTTCCATCAACCAAATAACCAAGAAAGTAGCCATACACGAGAAAAAGAGAGAAATGGCTAAAGATAGCGAAAATTTCAGTCCAAGACCTCTCCAAATGGGAGAGACATGATATAAAATGAGATCTTATGATCTCTATTTATACAAAATGTCACTAAAATAGTTTGTCCACATAATTTTAGGGTAAACCACAAGACTAGGGGCCAACAACCCTAATCTTGCCCCTTACAAAGATAATATTAAACAATTCACTTTAAATTCTACTTTTTGCACAAATACAAACCCTAAGGGTGACATCACCCCTTTAGGGGGGACGTTTTGGCACCTTTAGGCCAAATGTTGAGTTGGAGATGGTAGGGTTGGGCCTCCAAAGGCCATGTGTCTCCAATCAACCCTTCTTCTCAATGATCCAAGGGCTTCTTCCTTGAAAACGTGCCATGTGTAGCTACCACCACCTCAAGCTCTTAAGCATGATGCCATGTTTCTAAAAGATGATGTTTTGCCTCTCCTAGGCAAAACGTTTGGCATGTGAGGGCTATGCTAGGTTTCCCTTGTCATCTTCTAGGCCTCCAAAGGTATGTATCTCTCATCTGGCATGCGGGCCCATGGCATCCAACCTGTGGGATTCAAGCCCCATGGAAGCCCAAGCTAGGCTTGTTCCTCCAAAACTGTCCACCAACTAGGTCCTGCAAAGACAAATAAACACGCCCTCCAAGGATCTCAAGTCAAAATATCATGATGAGTAAATCAAACCAATAAATGAGCCACCTAAGCATGTGCATCAAAGATTGCCATGTCAAACAAGTAAGTGCTCAAAGACATTATGCAACTTGCCAAGCGTGGATATGGGAGGGTTGACGAGGTGTCCTATTGGGTAGATCTTTCCCTAGGTCAAGGAGTGTTTCCCAAGTGATCCCTCTCTAAGCCATGTAAAATGGATGAAGTGGTTAAGGATCAAGATTCATTGGGCATGGGGTTCATGACATACAAGGGGTTGTAGTGTCTCATTCATGGGTGCCTTTGTAGAGGGCATGTGGTACCTTCGTTTGCAATGCAATCTTTCCAAGCCCATCATTTTGCCATTCTTTGTTTCTTTCATGTTTTAAGGATGAGTTGAAGGCAACTGTCCTGGCATGGTGTCCAGATAATGCCAGTGTCACTCATAAATACCTTGCGGAAATAAGAAGGTTGGTTTGTGATGGGACCCCCCTTTCTCTCAGTTGTGCAACTGAGAGCCACTACCTTGGCTTGGTGGCCAGATGATGGTAATGTCATACTGCTAAGTATCCGTGATCATGATAGGCCGGCTCGTGATGAGACCTCCTATCCTCCAACTAACCCCCTAAGCATTCTATCTTTTATTCTTGTGGGTCCCCCTTTTCTTACAGAGAAGCGTTTCATTGCTTTCTTGGGGGATCCCTGGGTGAAGCATCTGGAAGGTTTATAAACAAGCTTTTATCTTTTACGCAACAACAATCCCTCTGGGCCTTCAACCCCTTCTTCCCATAGAATGAGGGACAACCCCTTCTTGGGTCAAGACACCCTAAAATCCCAAGAGACAAGGAGATGGGGGGTTTAAGTGATGGAAAGTGGTAAGTATGGCTCGGAACGGTACGATGGCTCTAAAGGGAGTTCCTAGTAGCAAACCCATTCCCCAGGAAGACCACTTACTCGGGCACAATGTCAACCACTAAGGTGAAATAGGGAAAAAGGCATAATTTCCAAGCATATGTCATGAAATCTAAATCAATCTGAGATACAACATACTTAAATGCCTCAAATATTGAAATGACACTCACCATAATACTTGTACCTCATGGAGCAAGGTCTAGTGCCTCTTGGAAGCCAACTGGTGTGGTGGATGCCATCTGAAAATCTATGACCTCTGTGGTGGTGAGAAGGGTCTCCATCTGTGCAAATGGATACTGCTGGTCATGTAGTCTCTCGACACTCCATATTTGCAACCCGAGGGCCTCAAGACATAATCTCCTTAGTTATCCCACAAAATGGGGATAACAAGACTATTCAAACATATGATAGAGAGAAATTTGATCATTGACCATTCACATCCTCGTGATAATAGTGTCATCAATAGCAGTGTTATCGAAACCGTTTGGAACCGGTCGATTTGACCGGTTTTGTGGCAAAACTGGTTCAAATCGTCCCCCCTAAACCATTTTTGGCTACTTCGGTACTGAACTGGCCTTTTTTCACTGAATCGACCGGTGCCGTACAGATTTCGTATGGTGCATCAGGGACCCATATAATTCAATTTAAAAAAAAATAACAATTTTTTAATAGAAGGGGGGCCTATTACCTAACCCTAGGGTTGTTGAGAGTCGGGCACCAACATTTGGCAATGAAGACCTTTCTTGTATGGACTTCAATCCACTTCCATAGCTAGAGGTACAAATACCTTCAGGTCTAGGGGAATCAAGTCGGAATCTCACTATAGGGTCTATTCATATTGAGGATGAGGATGAGGATTTTGATGATTAGTAGTATCTAGTATCATACTATGCTTATTTTTGGACTCTAGAGGCCATTTAGAGCCTCTTTGTTGATGCATTTTTGTTCAGATATGTAATTGCACTCGAAACTATTTTGGTTATATGCACTCTTACTTGCTACATAAATGAGAAACTTTGCATATTTGTGTATATATGTTTTTTTTCAAAATTTGAATATTTTATGTAGTTTTTGGTCGATCAATTTTTTTGTCTGTTTTTTTTTCCGTTTCCGGTCCTATTCACATTTTTGGGGTCGACCGGTTCGGTCACCGGTCCGGTTCTGATAAGTATGATCAATAGTGGCAACACAAATCTGGAGGGTGAGAAATAATTTCTAGATTCAACGACGTTTTTCCAACCATAAATAGAAAATTATTAGACATCATCATACATTCTCGGGTAAATTACAACCATGGAAAGCAACTTCAATGGACGAACAACAACCATAGTAAATGATGAATCCTATAAAAAGTTGAGATAAAAGTGAACTAACATAGGCATCATTGACTAGAGAGTCACACATGGAAATCAATTTATTGTAGTTTGTTAGACAAGTAGGAAATTAATTTAAACGACAACAAATAATTAATTGAATGACGAAGGTATACATAATAGAAATAAATCCATCGAGGGCACGAAGGTGATGAAATGATTAATGAAGTTTTAGATCGTAAGACCAACAAATCTTGTTTGAATTGACAGAGTATAGTAATTGAATGATGAAGGTATACATAATAGGAACGAATCCATTGAGGGCACAAAGGTTACACCATGATTAATGGAGTTTTAGATCATAAGACCAACAAATCTTGTGTGGGTTTGCAAAGTATATTAGAAAAGAAATTTGATTTTGGATATTTTGACCACTGGTGGTTAATGTTTATGTAGAAGGCATGTAATTAGGGGTAGGGTCTTTTCAATACTTGGTTGCCTAAGATAATTGGTTATAGCTTACCACTTAATTTAACAATTTTTTCTCCACTTTCAAAGGAATGATCACCATGGTCAATTTTTGGGACAAGTTCTTTCGACGAGAATGAAATGACGATGTCCACGCTTGATACTTGCATGAATACTTGAAATCCACTAGAAGAGGCTTAGGCCATGTCAGCAAGGCGATCCCTAATAGAAATCAGGCACTTGAAAGTGCTATTGAATAGTGGAAAGTTTGTTGATGTGGTCAAAAAGTGCTCTCGTACACAAAATGCTCGAGTTTGTAGTGATTGTTTCTGGAGGGAGGGGGTTTTGTTGGCAGAGGATGGTGTCGAATATTCAATGGAAATGGAAATAAAATGCAATGGGAGGGACAGGGAGGTCAGTGTCGACTCCTTTGGAATGGTGGGCTAATTTGCCCTTACTGCATGGAGAAATATTGGATGAATGAGGCCCATGACAATCAAAACTATATCAATGACAACCTTGGCAATGAGAAAAACAAATTTAACAGTAGTAGCAACAATAACAATAATCAGGATAATAATAACAATGAAAACATCAATAATGTCATAGTGGATGTGGAACCTATGGATTGGGGTTCAAATCAACAATAGGCAACTACTAATAACAAGCGTCAAAGAGAAAAGTCATCTCGAGATGATGACAATTATAATAACAACATCGTCCCCCCTTCTCTGTAATATCCCAGATCCGACTAGCCTAGGAAATGCTGCTAATCTGATATGTCTAGTCTCTGACATGATACTCTGGGGGTTTCTAGATGTGTTTGTGCTGCGGGTTTCTACATGCTTGGTGTTTTTTGCATGTGTGTAGATAATTAATTGTTATAGCATATAAATGAGCATACAAATAGTAAATGAGACAAAACACTGCAAACCATATATTATGATATTTCTGTGGTTTAAAATGCCGTATGCGGCTGAATAAAAATAAATATCTCGGTCAGATCAGAGACAAAAGGGATCTTAGCCAAAATACAATAAGCAAACTAAAACACTGATACCTGGTAATAGAAGAATGCTACTGGATCAATGGATGAGCAATAGGATTTGTTGCAAGCTACGACAACTCATACGACAACTGCTGCAAGTTTGGAAAGTTCGCCTTAGTGGCTAAACTCCTTGGATCTACCTGGAAACCGTCTCAAACAATGCGCACTGACCTCATGCACACTCTCGGTAGATGACCAACTGAAGATTGACCCTCTGACGATCTGTATGGATCCCGGAGGGTGATAGCTGGTGCTGGGTGTCAACTCTGTCACCACCAATCTAAACAACTCCCTCTAGAATGTACCAATAAACTGATTGTCCCTGTCATTGGCGATGTTCCTCAGGAACCCATGGAGCCTGAAGACCTCCCTGAAGAATAACTCGACCACCTGAACTGCGCTGTAATTTGTCGGTATGGCATAGAAGTGAGCAAACTTGGTCAATATGTCGACCACCACATAGATGCAGTCCTTACCTTGAACCTTGGGTAGGCTTGTGATGAAGTCCATCGATATGCTCTCCCATTTCTACTCCGGAATGGGAAGTGCTTGAAGTAGTCCTGCTGGAAGCGTATGCTCTGACTTGTTTTGCTGACAAGTCACACACTCACTGATGTACCTCATAACATCCTACTCGAGGCCCTTCCATGAGAACCTCTCTCTGATCCGCCTGTAGGTTTTGAAAAACCCTTGATGGCCTGCCAGTGGTGAATCATGAATTGTTGCTAGGATCTTCTTCTTGAGCCCTGAACCTGGCACTAAGTAGATTTTGTCCTTGTAGAATATGACATCGTCAATGAACTTGTACTTCTCATCTTGAACCTGTCCATCCAAAACCTCACAAGCGAACTCGTTCTTGGAATATTCCATTAACAAGTGGGATTTCCAATCCGTTGAAACCTCCATCAAAGAACATGCCGCATATCTCCTAGATAGTGCATCGGCCACAATGTTCTTCTTCCCCTTGACATACTCTATGTCGAAATCGAAGGCCTGCACCTTCGTCACCCATTTCTATTGGCGCTCATTGAGATCCTTCTACTCAAGGAAATGCTTTAAGTTGTTGTGATCTGTTTTGACCACGAATATGCTGCCCACCAAATATTGTCTGAATTTGGTCAAGGCATGCATGATTGCCAACATTTCCTTGTCATAAATAGACTACAGCTTCTCGGGCTAACTGAGCTTCCTGCTCTTGAACACAATGGGGTGTCCTCCCTGCATCAAAACTGCTCCGATACCCTCGCCTGACGCATCACACTCTAATACAAATGATAAAGTGAAGTCTCGTAATGCTAACACTGGACATGTGCCCGTGACTTCCTTCATGTGATCAAAGGCTTTCTGTGACTTATCAGTCCAGATGAAAGCCTCATGTCTGGTTAGATCTGTAAGTGTTGCTCTAAGTTGAGAAAAACCCAGCTCAAAGAAAATCCTCAACTCTGTCACATTCTTGGGCGTTGGGCCATCCAGAATGGCCCTGATCTTTTCCTGGTGCACCTGTACCCCCTGTGCACTGATAATGTGGCCCAAGTAAAGTAGTTATGTCATACCGAACTCACACTTGGACTCTTTGGCGTATAGTGATTGTGTCTCCATGATGCTCAGGACCTCATCCAAGTGCCTCATATGCTCCTGCCATGTCTTGTTGTAGACCAAGATGTCGTTGAAGAAAACCAAGACTGATTTCCTCAATTGATCCCTAAATACGTGGTTCATGCAAGATTGAAATGTAGCCAGTGCATTGGTTAGCCCAAATGGCATAACTAGGAACTCAAAATGACCGAAGTGGCATCGAAATGCCTTCTTCTCTATGTTCTGCTCTCGGATGCTGATCTGATGATATCTAGAGCGTAGATCAATCTTTGAGAAGAAAATTGCCCCATGCAGTTCATCCATCAACTCATCGATGTGAGGGATAGGATATCGGTTCTTGATGGTTTTCTTGTTCAAGGGTCGATAGTCAATGCACATCCTCATGGTACCATCCTTCTTCAGATCTAAGACAACTAAAGAAGCGAATGGATTGCTGCTAGGTCTGATGTGTCCCATCGCTAGCAATTCCTTAATTGCTTTCTCTATCTCATCCTTGAACCTCCTAGGATGACGATAGGGTGGTGTGATCATAAGTTTGCCCCCCTCCTCCAACTCAATGGTGTGCCCAAACCCCTGTCAGGTGGTCTCCCTGGTGGAATCGAACCAAAAACCTGCTGATGCCGTCCCAACAAGTTCCTGATCTCTGTCTGATACTGCTATCGACCCTCTGAATCTTTTTGCATAGTGTTCAAGCACTCTGCAACATATGCTACCTCCCCATGTCTGAAGATCCTGTCCATCCTCTTGGCCGAAACTGTCCTGGGTGCCGCTGTCGACATGCTCCTCAGAACAATCCTCTTCCTGTCACTGTCTTTGAACCCCATCTCCAAGGTTTGGTAGTTGATGGTGATTTTTCCCAAGGTGATCAACCACTGGACTCCCAACACCACATCTGTGTCAGATAGGTCAACTACATAAAATGTGTCTCTCACGGTGTAGTTACCTAGCTTTATCTCCAAGTCTAGAACTCTGTCTAGACACTCCACTGTGTGGCCATCTGCTACTGCAACATCAAACCCCTCAAACTCCTCTGTTTAAAGTGCCCGCTTGGATATCAATGAAGCATTAATGAAGTTGTGGGTGGCCCCACCATCTATCAGGGCGATTGCCCGCTGTCCCTGAATAGTCCCTCTGATCTGGAGGGTGTCATACTTGGGAACACTAGAAAGGGTTGCTATGACTCCTCCCTTTGCTGGTTTCTGTCTGCTAGCCTGCTCAGGAGGCTGTGGTGCTATCGGTGGGTGGGTCCCTACCGATGTCGGTGGTCTCCGGGGAGGCTACTCCTCTGCCTATTATGGCTCCTCCTCTGAGCTAGTGGATCCACTGTCCTACTCATCCTCCTCACTATCCACACTGTTTGCTGCCACCTCAATATAATGGATCTCTCCCTTGCCCATGCACCTGTGGCCTGGGACCCAAGGGTCCTTGCAGGTGAAACAAAGCTTCTTCGTCATAAGCTCTCGCCTCGTCTCATCATCCAACTTCTTCTTGCCCATCCACTCTCTCTGGAATGGCTTCCTGTCTCGGTCCCTCTGTGGTACGAAGGGTTTGGAAAAGGGTTTAGTCTTCGGAGCCGAGTCTGCCAAATCTAGAGTCTGTAAGATGGAATTCTGCAAGGTGTGAGTCCTGTATGCCTTCACCCATCCTCTCAAGGGTTCTGTGAGCCCCTCTGTGAATAACATATTCAACCTGGGCTCTGAGATATCCGTGACTGCTACTGCTAGCCGTTGAAACTCTGTGATGTTTCAATTGGGCTAGATCCCTGAAGTGGATCTCTGGATCCCTCCTGTCAAACCTGTCCAGGAGTCTCTCTGTGAACTCCCTGTAGGAAGTGATGTGACTGTGACCCAATGTCACCAGTCCATGATGCCACCACTCGTGTGCCTCACCCTCCAAGTGTAGGGTAGTGAAACTGATGGCCTCTGTCTCAGTCATCTGGTTGAGCTTGTAGTACGTGTCTAACTTTTGTACCCAAGGTCTGGTAGTGCATTTGGACGATCCGTCAAAAGAAGGTATGGTGAGTTTACCAACTTTCCGGATGAAATCCAGGTTATGCTTGTGTTGCCCTCCTCTTTGAGCCTCTCTGGGGCGGTTCCTGAGTCTGAGTCCACAATACTTGACCAGGGTCATGTCCTGATGGAAGTCACGGCCCAATGTTGCATATTCCCTCCTGTACTCTGCAATGTCCTCTGCCTGAGTGGGCGACCTTTGTGCTGTTGCTGGGGGTGCCCTCTGGAAACTATGAAACAATGGCTTGGGAATGCTACTCGAAGAGGTGTCTGTGCAAGTAGGTGACTGGGGTCTACTGCCTGCCCCTGAGTTCCCCTATGCTGTATGTGGGGCTTGTGTGCCCACTATAGCCAATCTATTAGCCATCTGCGCCAAAGACTGAGTCATGGCCTGTTGACTGACTACCAAATTGCCGATTATCTGCATGAAGGATGCCTCTGGTTCCATGGGGGCCTTGCCACTGCCCTCTGGTCTCTCATATCTGTCTCCCAACATCCTCTCTGCCTCATGCTCTACCCTTCTCTCTGCTTCCCTGTGTGCCTCTTCCTCTTCCTCTGAACTGGGAGGAAAGGGGGGGAAATCTGGTCTAGGTCTCTGTAATATCCCAGATTTGGCTAGTCTAGGAATCTTTGCTAATATATGTGTATGATTAATGGTTTACAACATATAAATGAGCATACAAATAACAATTACGACAAAAGACTGCAAAGCTTATATTATGATATCTCTGCGCAGTACAAATGCTGAATGCGGCTAAATAAAGTGAATCACTCGGCTAGATCAATGACAAAAGGATCTTAGCCGGAATACAATAAGCAAACTAAATGATAATACTCGATAATAGATGAACACTGCAGGATCAATGGGTGATCTGGAGCTATGGCAACTCACATGGTAACTGCTGCAAGTCCGAAAAGTTTTCCTTGGTGGCTAGATCTCTTAGATCGGCCTGGAAACTATTCCAAACAGTGTGCCATGCTGTCCCTCTTAGTCCTGGTGACTAACCGACCCCTCTACTGGTGTGTTTGGACCCCGAATGGATCCCCCTGGGGGAATGCGCCCCTCTGCTACTAGAAAATTGCCCCTTAGTGATTCCACCGTCGGAATCGACTGATATGTGTCTCGAACTGACCGTCCTGGCCTACTATGAAATGGGTCAGAAGGGTTTCCCTGGATCTGATCTGATGATTGCTCGGGAACCCCGAATGTGTCCTCCCCAAGCCCCGCACTCCCAATGTTTGGAAAATGCGCCCCAGATGATTCCTCCGTCAGAATCTGACGAGAAACTAGGCAAAAGATGCATTTGGCCTTCCTCTCAATTGGGTCGGAGGGGAATCTCTGAACTCTCCCTGAATGGGACAAGTCAATCCACTAAACCTGCTAAGAAGTTGCGCCCTCTCCTTGAACAAGTGCACCCCTGCCATTGACTCCTGTAGAATTGCTGCTGAAGACTGATGGAAGGTCTGTGTGACCTCCCCGGTGACTAGGGTGTGTCTCTCAACACTGAAATCAACCACTGGTTTATTCCTCCTGGAGTCCATTGAGCTACCTCTCTTGAGATGCACCTTTCTCCTCAATAACAAGTCAAAATCTGCATTATGATGAATTAGGTCGCTTTACCTTCTCTTATAGCTTCCTGAAACCCTAATTTGTCGTTGACTCTATTTTTAGCTCCTTTGTTCTATTTTTATCTCAAGTTGGCCTAAAAGCGCTTTTAGCCACTTTTAGCTCAATGTCACTTCAAATTATAACACCCTTGGCTAGAGTGACCTCTAGTAACCCTGTTTACCTGTTTCTGGCCCTGGCTATAGTCTAACGAGGTTGTTTAGACCATTAAGCCTCCTCTTTGGAGCTCCTATTTGGAAAGGGATATTACAGTCTCCTCTCCCTACGTTTGTTGTAAGTGACTTATTTGTCACCCTCTGGGTCACCTGCTGAACTCATCGTCTTTAGTCACATGCTGGCAGGGCTAAAGCTTTGATACCACTGTAATATCCCAGATACGGCTAGTCTAGGAAATGCAGCCAATCTGATATGTCTGGTGTCTGACCTGATACTCTGGGGGTTGCTAGATGCGTTTGAGTTGCGAGTTTCTACATGCTTGGTGTTTTTCACATGTGTGTGTAGATGATTAATTGTTTAGAGCATATAAATGAGCATACAAATAGTAGATGAGACAAAAGACTGCAAACCATATATTATGATATTTCTGCGGTTTACAATGTCGTATGTGAATAAAAATAAATCTCTCGGCTAGATCAGAGACAAAAAGGATCTTAGCCGGAATACAATAAGCAAACTAAAACAATGATACCCAGTAATAGAAGAATGTTGCTGGATCAATTGATGAGAGATAGGATCTGCTGCAAGCTACGACAACTCATACGACAACTGCTGCAAGTCTAGAAAGTTTGCCCTGGTGGCTAAACTCCGTGGATCTCCTTGGAAACTGTCTCAAACAGTGCACCCTGACCTCATGCACACTCTCGGTAGCTGACCAACTGAATATCGACCCTCTGACGATCTGTACGGATCTCGGATGGATCCCCTTGGGGAAATGCGCCCCAACTGCTGCTGGAAACTACGCCCTAGTGATTCCTCGGTCGGAATCGACTAATAAGGGTCTCAAACTGAGCGCCCTAGACTCCTTTGAAATGGGTCGAAAGGATTTCCCTGGATCTGATTTGATGATCGCTTGGGAATCCCAAATGTGTCCTCCCTAATTATCGCACCCTCAATGTCTGAGTAATGCGCCCAAGATGATTTCTCCGTCGGAATCTGATGGGAAACCAGGCAATAGATGTGCCTTGCCCTCCTCTCAACTCGGTGGGAAGGGAATCTTTGGATTCTCCCTAGATGGGACAAGTCGACTCACTAAGTCTCGTCAAAAGCTGTGCCTTCACCTTGAATAAGTGCGCCCTTGCTACTGCAACCTGTGTAACTGCTGCTAAACATTGATGGAAGATTTTTGTGATCTCCCCGGTGACTAGGGTGTCTTTCAACACCGAAATCAACCCCTGGGTGTATTCCCTCTTGGAATCCACAGAGCTCTCTCTCCTGAGATGCGCCTCTCTCCTCAATGACAAGTCAAATTCTTCATAATGATGAATTAGGTCGCTTTACCCTTTCTTTATAGCTTCTTGAAACCCTAATTCGTTGTTGACCTATTTTTAATTGATCTGTTCTATTTTTAGCTCACTTTGACTTAAAAGCACTTTTAGTCACTTTTAGCTCAATGTCACTTTCGAATTATAACACCCTCGGCTGAAGTGACCTCTAGTAACCTTGTTTTACCCTCGGTTGTTTAGACCATTAAGCCTCCTCTCTGGAGCTCCTATTTTGAAGGGGACATTACATACTCTTCTTGTTGCTGTAAGTGAATGTAACGTTACTATTGGTAAGCGTAACGTTATTGCCGCTACTGCTACATAGACCTAAACAACATACCATTGAACAAGGAATTTCATCATACCATTGAACTACTAAAAATCCCTTGATACCAAAATATAAAACACTGATTGGCAAACATTTTGGCCACCATCACTAATGTTCACAAAAATACAAAACATTTATTATAGAGAAGACATAATTGCGCCATTCATCGATGCGCCATAATCAGTCCAAAACAGATTTTCAAATTATGCAAGAATAAGTAAGAGCCTTCATATAAGATGCACCATCACAACCATGAAATTACAACCAAGAATAATGTGCAATCAATAAACAAAAGAGGAACAACCCTAATATGAATCCCTAGACAAAGTAGAGAAAGTAGGACAACCTTCTTATTGAATGAACAACCAACAACACATCATTTCTTCAAATCTGTTTTCACAACAAGATCAAGGGGACCAAATAGGTCTTACCTAACTAGAAAATTATAGCAACAAAGCCTCCAATTCAAGGTTACATTGAGGATTTGAGAGGGTTTAACAACCTCTACCCTAATCTTTTCTCTGTGACAAACTTGCCCTTCTCAAAAATTATTTCAGCAACAAACCCTTGGCTTTTCTCACAAAAACCCTAATCATCCATGAAATAGAATAAAGAGATGGAAAAACCTCACATTGAACTCGTTTTTCTTCCAATCCTCCCAAAGATATTCAACTAAGCTTGAAGGGGAACTCCAAATCTTCCAACCATGCCTATAGTAAATGAGAATAGATCTCCTTATGTAGCTTTCCTTACAATAACTTGAACTAAATATTATTTCTTTTAGAAGGCCCTATAATCCTCCTTAAATTGAGTAAGATCTAAAACAAGACAAGTTTATATAATTGAAAATGTGTTCTTACTCCAAAAAGGTCTCCTCAAAGGGGAAACATGCCTTCAAATATGTGGAAGCTCCTCCATTAGGGTTAATAGTGTTGATGTTTGTAGCATCAGACATCTACTTCCACATTGGTTTTGTGTCTAACATGTGGAAGTTGTCATTAATACCACTCAAGACTTCAGAAATTCACTTTAAATAAGTAATTATTAAAGTGAATGCCTTCTTATAATTAATTAAGTTTAATTTAATGAAATGCCTAAGTTTTTGGCATTAGTGAATTAAATTAAATCTAAGGCATTGATCTCAAGTGTTGGTGGGATCTAATCTCAACCATTGATCACTTTGGAGATCTAGGGTTTTGGATTTAGGGTAAACTCAACATTATAAAAGGTAGCTAAGGTGAGAGGAGGACACACACACACACACACACAAAAAGTGAGATAGGAGATATCATTGATTGGGTGGAGAAGGACTTTCATCCAAGTGTGCAGGGTCCCAGGAAGGAAGCAAGGTGCAACAAAGGAGTAGCAACCAACAAGATCGAAGGACAGATCTTGAGGTGTGATCAACTAGTTTGTTGTTTGTATTTTTTTTCAGAGGGGCCATTTTCCCAAGACGAGAGCCCTTGTAAGCTTGGATTCATTTATAATGAAAAGCTGATTTGAAGGGCAGAAATATGTGTGCATAATTGTGGTTTCCTGTTTATTGCTTTCATTGATTTATTTATTTAAATCGTTAAAACCCAATTGTGCTTTTATTCAGTATATCTGTAGTAGTTTACAACAATGTATTTACTAGGAATTAATTGCTAGGGTGCTAGGTTAGTAAAATTAACAAATGCTCAGCACTTCTTGCCTTCAACATGCCTTAACCACCTCCTTGAAGAGGCATTCAATCTCAAGCGGGCCTTTGACAAGCCCAAGTGTGACTTAGTGCCATGTGGCACCCTCCCAAGTAAGCCATTCATCTTCTAAGGCTCCCATTTCTACTCACATCCTCCATCCACGTGGTCTTAGGCCCTAGGTTCAACCTAGGAATAAGGCTCCCCATCAATCATGCAATGAAAGGTAATGTAAGCCATGTAACCATGCTTCCAACTATGTGCAAAATGTGCCCAAATGGTTCCTCATGGTGAGATATGTCTCTGGAAAAGCTCCATCAAACCAACAACACCTCTACACCTTTGATCTTCTTGCAGATGATGAATGGAATGATGCTAGGGCGAGATAGAACAAGGTGCATAGCCTGTAAATCTCTCTTCAAAACTTGCAATAATTTCTAAGCTCCATGAGCTTTTGTTGTGCTGTTGAGAGAGATGCCTCTAAAAATGCAAAACAAGATATGCATTTTTAGAGGGGTAACAACTAGCTCCGTATGGGGACTGCACTTCCTTGTAGGGTGTAAGAGAACAAGAGAATCTTTGACATCCTGCTGAATCTGTACTTGCAAGGTGAATCAGATGGATGTCTGTTTGTGACAAGATGGATCAAAAACTTCACATCCCCGTCACATGCTACATAATGTCTTAAATTCATTATAAAAGGCTTGAGAATATTCATCTAACTACTTATCTTCAGGGGGCTCTACAAATAAGGTATGAACCCAAAATGCCAAAGAGAGCATAGCATAAATGAAATCTACTGCTCATGAACGTCGAGCTAATTCTTCCTAACATACTCCACAACGGAAAGATGCAAATCCAAGTGAAATCAAAGAACCAATGCAACCACTTTTTCATTTCAACAAAAACATGAGATCTCCCCTCATGTTTGGAAACAAACCAAAAACAGGGCTACATCAAACATTCTGCAAGAATAGGCTAGATTGTCTATCACTGTATCGCTTAAAATTGAGGTTCACTACTAAAGATAGGTGAAAAATCCAAGATCACACCAAGGTTGGTGTGTTGCTACATGCTTGCTCTATGCAATGTTGGATAGGGTTGATATAATCATCATCCCCAACATATGAATAGAACAACCGATCATCAATCCACGAGTCACCCCATTCACTACAACATGCCTCTCCAAAGGCTGATATACATGCTTCAACAACCTTCTTCACTGCTATATAGATCACCTGTGAAAACCTCAAACAACAAGTGTTTAGATGGTAGCTCCAAGATAAACTTGCAAAAAATTTGTTGGTCCTCCTTGTTGCCGCCTTTATACACACCTCGAGTAGCGTGGAAGAAATCTTCAATCCACTAGGTGTGTCCTTAGGGGCAAGTCTCGAGTCAAGATGCTTTCACCTGATCCTCGACTCCTCCGTCAAGGCCAACTCCTAGAGAAGCCAAGGGGGGTAGTCCCTAAAGAAAATAAACTAAGGCTCAAAACTAAATCTAAGCACAATTAGTATTCTAGGAGTTTATTGCAACAAGAACAATATAACCAAATATCAATCTACACTAGTAGCATATATCATTCATTCACTATAATTTCTTATGAAAAAGATATTCAAAACCAAAGAGATACTTGCATGAAAGATAATGAAATGGATACTGATACTTGCAAGTAAATAACAATAAGCAAATAAGTACTGTAAATGAAATGCTAGACTTTGTTATATATATATCATGCCACTGAATGAAGATTGCCATATGAATTGTCCTTGTAAAGTTTTAATTAGAGTTGATTAGGTTTATTGTGAAAGTGACTCTTGTGTTTGCAAGCCACCTTATGTGCAATGTGTACTAATTGTTGCAGAAAAATGAATCTAATCTAGATGTGGCCTCTAAGAGGCTATCCCTTAGATTGGAGGCTGAGCTTGCTGGATGTCCAACAGGGAGAGTATCCCTTTGACTTTGCACACAAGCTCAAGAGAATGTGGGAGATTCGATGAGGAGAACCTAGATCTCAAAGTTCCTGCTAGATTTCTTACACAAACCCTCTTGCGTTTCCAAATAAGCAATAGAATCTTAAAGATTTTCCTAATAAGAACTAATCCACACTGACCAACCCTGGTTATGATGAGTTCCCAGGTCGAATTAGGCTTGCAAGGGTTCAGAGCATACACCGGGGAGCTGAGGGGAAATGCTTATTTTTCCAAATTGAAATGTAGAATGTAAATTGCAGAAAGAAAATCTAATCTAGCAAAAATATCTAACTAAATTAATCTAGAAATTGAAATTAACTAAACTAACTATGAAATTGAAATCTAATCTAAGTTTTGCGGTGCTTGTGATAAATTTTATGATAGATTTTATCTTTCCTTTAGGTGAGAGTTGCAAATATGAAAGACTTGAAGCAAAAGGAACAATCACACCACAAGACACCAATCCCCTGGGGGGATGAAAACTAGACACTGGGTAGCTCACTGATTTTTACTTTGGTTACAATGATCTCTTTTTGGGAGGCTTGTGGTCCCTTATACAGGACAAGACCACCAAGCTTACAAGTTTCAAATGGTTTATTGAAGTATGAGGTGCTTCTGGGGGTCTTGGAAGCTCTAATTCCGCCAAAATTGGGCATATTTTTCTCTTGTTTGTTTCCAAACCTGCACAAAACAGCAAACAAACAAAGACAAAAGATGCCTAGAAACACTTTAAAAGTGTCTTCGAACGTTATTAGAATAACCCAGAAAACGTTCTAAGTTATGAAAAAATTAGCCAAAATGAGCTAAGGAAAACAAGCTAAAAGCTTGTTTTCTTAGGGTCTTTGTTTTCTGTTTTGAATCAGCAAACTTAAAGCACTTGTAATTGCCAAATAGAAAAATAAAGCTCAATATAATAGATCTCCTTTCAATCCTTTAGATTTTGCTAAAAATATAACTCGCAAAAAGAGACTCTCCTATGCTAGATCTTGCTTTTACAAATAAAATTTTTGATGCTAAGCTAAGATCTAAACAATATGCTGCTACAAATTAGATCTTCTTATGAATTAAACTTGCAAGAAGATAGATCTAAGATGTATTAGAAAGTAACCAAAAGAATATTATAAATTTGTGAGAGATATCTTTCAAGTGAGATATCCTGCAAAACTTAAAGACTTCTTGCAAATGGTAGTTAAATATCTTGGTGCCACATAATATGGGAGCATAGAAGCATGAATATTAAGCCAAATACATCTTGCAATTCAAAACCATCTAACATACATGAACAATAGGATTATCAAAAAAAAAGATTTTCAATTCCTATCCTATTGGGAGATAGCTTCCCTTCCAAGGCCAAATCTTAACAATTTAAATGCAAAAATTCACTAAGAAAGAGTATACCTCATACAAAATTCAACATAGAAGATCCACACAACAATGCTTTACACCATGTAGTAGCCTCCAAAGCCTTTTTTATTCCAAAGAGAATGATAGATTACAAAATACAACCACAAGCATCAATTCACCAATCTCCAACTAGCTTAAGCAATGGGTGAATGCTTGAATATATAGAAAGAGGGGAAGAGAGCCCAAGAAAGGAGGGCGCACCACTTGTAGATGGAGGGTGCACCACATGTGAGGGAAAGAGAGGCCAAGTGTTGATACAAGGTTGCCACCTCTCCCTATCTCCCATTAGATGACAAGTGTGAGAGGAAGGAGGAAGGAGAGGCTGCCACCTCTCAAGAGGTGGGCAGCCCCCTCTATGCATGCACCACCCCTCCTCAAGAGGGGCACACCTCCTTATTGAGATCTTCTCTCTAAGCTATAACTCAAACTTGAACTCACTCTAAACTCACTCTTAGGTGCCAACAAGGCCCAATGAATTCATAGAAAGGGTTAGTTAACTTGAAACATGTCTCCGACATGTTTCCAAAAAAATAGCTTTGCTGATTTTTCTGTTTTTTTTGTGTCTTTTATTTGACTTTTGTGAGCAAAATTAATTTTAAGTGATTAAAAATCACTAATTTCACTCACAAAGTGGGTACTTTGGTAAAGTGGGTATTCTAAGTCCAAAAACGAATACCCCCAAGGCATATAATGCCCCCTAGTACCACTTTTTTAATTTATGACTAAAATACAATTAAAAATTTCTGTTTTGCGGGAAATTTTTTATTAACTGAAAACATTAAAAAATCCTAGGGGGGACTTAGC
>ML872955.1:9105-19426 GCA_009831015.1 Picea engelmannii
AAATTAGAATTATTATAAGAAATGTCCATTCAAGATGAGGGTCAATGCTATGGAGTAAGAAATCCAACCATCAGTTGGTGTGTTTAAAATCTTGGGTGCTTTAGTTGGAAATATGTCTAAGGCAAGCCAAGAGTAGAACTATACAAATATTAGTTTTGTTCAAGACAAGAGTAGAACTATTCAAATATTAGTTTTGTTCAAGCCAAGAGTAGAACTATACAAATATTAGTTTTGTTCAATCCAAGTTAAAAAATAAGTTAGTTATGGAGATGTTTAACAATAGTGCAACCCACATTTTTATGTAGGAAGTAGTGGTTATTAAACTCAATGTGTAGTTGAAATTGGTGTAATCTTTGAAATTGGTGCAGTGGACTTGCAACTGGGCGTAAAATGAAAACTGAGACTCAGATTGAGGAACTATCATCTCTGTTGGATTCCTGGCATAGGATTTTATCTAGAGCACCCCTCACTCTCGATTCCAACCCCTCAGAACTTGTTTTTTTCATCGATTTTAATAACTAGTGCTTTGCTTAGTAAGAAGCAATGCAACATTTGGATTTAGGGGTCCAATTTACGAAACCATGCCTCGAGAGAGGATGGACAATGTGGTCACCTAGTCCATGGCTAAGAAATCATGCAACATCTCATGGAACTCAAAAATGTTGCTTCGTTAGGCTTTTATGCCCTGAGGAGGAATTGCTAAGAGTCCCCGAAATGGTTTGGGATGTGACTTACAACTGGGCATAAAAAATAAAATTGAAACACAGATTGAGGAACCGTCATCTTTGTTGGATTCTTGGCATAGTATTTTATCTATAGCACCCCTCACTCATGGGTGCCATGCCTCAGAAGTTGCTTTAATCATTGATTTTGAGAACTAGTGTTTTGTTCAATTTGAAGCAATGCAACATTTGGATTAAGGGTCCAATTTACGAAACCATGCCTCAAGAGCAGATGGATAATTTGGTCACCTAGTCCATGCCTTAACAAGTTTGCAACATCTCACTTAACTCAAAAATGTTGCTCTGTTAGTCTTTTATGCCCTGAGCGGGATTTGGACAAGAGTCCCTGAATTGGTTTGGCATGCGACTTGCAACTGGGAATAAAACAAAAAAACGAGACTCGGATTGAGGAACCATCATCTCTATTGGATTCCTAGCATAGGATTTTAGCTAGAGCACCCCTCACTCCCAGTTCCAACCCCTCGGAAGTTGTTTTCTACATCAATTTCGATAACTAGTACTTTGCTCAGTAAGAAGTAATGAAACATTTGGATTTAGGGGTCCAATTTATGAAACCATGCCTCAGAAGTGGATCGATAATTTGGTCACCTAGTCCATGCGTAAACAAGCTTACAACATCTCATAGAACTCAAAAATGTTGCTTCGTTAGTATTTTATGACCTGAGGAGGAATTGGCCAAGAGTCCATGAAATGGTTTGGGATGCGACTTGCAATGGGGCATAAAATGAATACTGAGACTCGTATTGAGGAACCATTGTCTCTGTTGGATTTATGACATAGGATTTTAGCTAGATCACCCCTCACTCCCACTTCCAACCCCTCAGAAGTTTTTTTTTTCATTGATTTCGATAACTAGTGCTTTGCTCAATAAGAAGCAATGTAACATTTAGATTTAGGGATCCAATTTATGAAACCATGCCTTGGGAGAGGATGGAAACTGTGGTCACCTAGTCCATGGATAAACAAGCATGCATCATCTCATGGAACTCTAAAATGTTGTTCCGTTATCCTTTTATGCCCCGAGGAGGAATTACCAAGAGTCCCCGAAATGGTTTGGGATGCAACTTGCAACTTGACATAAAACGAAAACCGAGACTCAGATTGAGGAACCATCGACTTCAATGGATTACTATAATATGATTTCATCTATACCACCCCTCACTCCTAGGTTCCATGCCTCAGAAGTTGATTTACTCATTGATTTCGAGAACTAGTGTTTTGCTCAGTTTGAAGCAATGTTGCATTTGGATTAAGGGACCAATTTATGAAACCATGCCTTGGGAGAAGATGGATAATTTGGTCACCTAGTCCATGCCTAAAAAATATTGCAACATCACATGAAACTCAAAAATGTTCCTCCGTTAGTCTTTTATGCCCTGAGCGGGAATTGGCCAAGTGTCCCTGAAATGGTTTGGCATGGGACTTGTAACTGAGCATAAAACAAAAACCGAGACTCGAATTGAGGAACCGTTGTCTCTATTGGATTCCTAGCATAGGATTTTAGCTAGATCACCCCTCACTCTCAGTTCCAACCGCTCGAAAGTTGCTTTAATCATTGATTTTGAGAACTAGTGTTTTTCTCAATTTGAAGCAATGCATCATTTGGATTAAGGGGCCAATTTACGAAACCATGCCTTGGGAGAGGATCGATAATTTGGTCACCTATTCCATTCCTAAACAAGCTTACATCATCTCATGGAACTCAAAAATGTTGTTTCGTTAGTCTTTTATGCCATGAGCATGAATTGGCCAAGAGTCCCCGAAATGATTTGGGATGCGACTTGCAACTGGGCATAAAATGAATATCGAGACTCAGATTGAGGAACCGTCGTCTATGTTAGATTCTTGGCATAGGATTTTATCTAGAGCACCCCTCACTTCTGGTTCCAACCCCTCGAAAGTTGTTTTTTTCATCGATTTCAATAACTAGTGCTTTGCTCAGTAAGAAGCAATGCAACATTTGGATTTAGGAGTCCAATTTACGAAATCATGCGTCAGGAGCGGATGGACACTATGGTCACCTATTACATAGATAAAAAAGCATGAAACATCGCATGGAACTAAAAAATGTTGCTATGTTAGGCTTTTATGCCCCGAGGAGGAATTGCCAAGAGTCCCCGAAATGGTTTGGGATGCGACTTGCAACTGGGCATAAAGAGAAAAACGAGACTCGGATTGAGGAACCGTCAACTTCGATGGATTATTGGGATAGTATTTTAGCTAGACCACCCCTCACTCCCGAGTGCCATGCCTCAGAAGTTGATTTACTCATTGATTTCAAGAACTAGTGTTTTGCTCAGTTTGATGCAATGCAACATTTGTATTAAGGGGATAATTTATGAAACCATGCCTCAAGAGTGGATGGATAATTTGGTCACCTATTCCATGCCTAAACAATCTTGCATCATCTCACAGAAGTCAAAAATGTTGCTCCGTTAGTCTTTTATGCCCTGAGCATGAATTGGCCAAGAGTCTCAGAAATGGTTTGGCATGCGACTTGCAATTGGGAATAAAAAAAAAACCGAGACTCAGATTGAGGAACCATCATCTCTGTTAGATTCTTGGCATTGGATTTTACCTAGAGAACACCTCACTCCTGGTTCCAACCCCTCGAAAGTTGCTTTAATCATTGATTTCAAGAACTAGTGTTTTTCTCAGTTTGAAGAAATGCAACATTTGGATTAAGGGGCCAATTTACGAAACCATGCCTCGAGAGAGGATCTATAATTTGGTCACCTATTCCATGTCTAAACAATCTTACAGCATCTCACGGAACTCAAAAATATTGCTCCGTTAGTCTTTTATGCCCTGAGCAGGAATTGGCCAAGAGTCCTCGAAATGCTTTGGGATGCAACTTGCAACTGGGCATAAAAGGAATACTGAGAATCATATTGAGGAATTGTAATGTATGTTGAATTCTTGGCATAGGATTTTAGCTAGAGCACCCCTCACTCTCGGTTCCAAACCCTTGGAAGTTGTTTTTTTCATCGATTTCTATAACTAGTGCTTTGATCAATAATAAGCAATACAACATTTCAATTTAGGGGTCCAATTTATGAAACCATGCCTCGGGAGAAGATGGAAACTGTGGTCACCTAGTCCATGGCTAAACAAGCATGCAACATCTCATGGAACTCAAAAATGTTGCTTCGTTATCCTTTTATGCCCCGAGGAGGAATTGCCAAGTGTCTCCGAAATGGTTTTGGTTGTGACTTGCAATTGGACATAAAACGAAAATCGAGACTTGGATTGAGGAACCATTGACTTCGATGGATTACTAGGATAGGATTTCATCTATACCACCCCTCACTCCTAGGTGGCATGCCTCGGAAGTTGCTTTACTCATTGATTTTGAAAACTAGTGTTTTTCTCAGTTTGAAGCAATGCAACATTTGGATTAAGGGGCCAATTTATAAAACCATGCCTTGGGAGAGGATGGATAATTTGGTCACCTAGTCCATGCCTAAACAAGCTTGCATCATTTCATAGAACTCAAAAATGTTGCTTCGTTAGTCTTTTTTATGCCCTGAGCAGGAATTGGCTAAGAGTCCCCGAAATGGTTTGGCATGCGACTTGCAACTGAGCATAAAATGAAAAACGAGACTCAAATTGAGGAATCATCATCTCTGTTGGATTCCTGGTATAGGATTTTACCTAGAGAACCCCTCACTCCTGGTTCCAATCCTTTAGAAGTTGGTTTTTTCATTGATTTTGATAACTAGTGCTTTGCTCAATAAGAAGAAATGCAACATTTGGATTTAGGGGCCCAATTTATGAAACCATGCCTCGAGAGCGGATGGACACTATGGTCACCTAGTCCATGGCTAAACAAGAATGCAGGAGGAATGGAATTTCCTCCTTCGTTATCCTTTTATGCCCCGAGGAGGAATTGCCAAGAGTCCCTGAAATGGTTTGGGATGCGACTTGCAACTAGGCATAAAAGGAAAACCAAGACTCGGATAGAGGAACCATTAACTTCGATGGATTACTGGGATAATATTTCTACTAGAACACCCCTCACTCTTGGGTGCCATGCCTTGGAAGTTGTTTTACTCATTCATTTCGAGAACTAGTGTTTTTCTCAGTTTGAAGCAATGAAGCATTTGGATTAAGGGGAAAATTTACAAACCGTGCCTCGGGAAAGGATGGATAATTTGGTCACCTATTCCATGCCTAAACAAGCTTGTATCATCTCACAGAACTCAAAAATACTGCTCCATTAGCCTTTTATGCCCCGAGGAGGAATTGCCAAGAGTCCCCAAAATGATTTGGGATGCAACTTGCAACTGGGCATAAAATGAAAACCAAGACTCAGATTGAGGAACCATATACTTCAATGGATTATTGGAATAGGATTTCATCTAGACCACCCCTCACTCCCAGGTGCCATGCCTTAGAATTTTCTTTACTCATTGATTTCAAGAACTAGTGTTTTTATCAATTTGAAGCAATGCAACATTTGGATTAAGGGGTACAATTTATGAAACCATGCCTCAAGAGTGTATGGATAATTTTGTCACCTATTCCATGCCTAAACAATCTTGCAACATCTCACAGAACTCAAAAATGTTGCTCCTTTAGTCTTTTATGCCCTGAGCGGGAATTGGCCAAGAGTCCCTGAAATGGTTTGGGATGCGACTTGCAGCTGGGCATAAAATGAAAACCGAGACTTGGATTGAGGAACCGTCGTATCTGTTGGATTCTTGGCATAGGGTTTTATCTAGAGCACCCCTCACTCTCGATTCCAACCCCTCGGAAGTTGTTTTTTTCATCGATTTCAATAACTAGTGCTTTGCTCAATAAGAAGCAATGCAACATTTGGATTTAGGGGTCCAATTTATGAAACCATACCTCGGGAGAGGATGGACACTATGGTCACCTATTCCATGGATAAAAAAGCATGCATAATATCATGGAACTCAAAAATGTTGCTCCGTTAGGCTTTTATGCCCCGTGGAGGAATTACCAAGAGTCCCCGAAATGGTTTGGGATGCGACTTGCAATTGGGCATAAAATGAAAACCGAGACTCGGATTGAGGAACCATCGTCCTTGTTGGATTCATGGAATAGGATTTTATCTAGAGCACCCCTCACTCCTAGTTCTCACCCCTCACTCTTGGTTCACTCTCAGTTCATGATTGGATTCTAGTTTACCTAACCGTTAGTTTTGAGGCTAGTATAATAAGTAGCATTTACCAGATAGAGGGGGGATAAAAGTAGTCTTTGACCACTTTGAGAATGGGATCATCCTTTTTAAGAAGGACAAGGACTAAAATATCTTCAAGGGAATTTTATATATTTCCATCAAGGACATGGACAATTCAGATGTGGACAATTTTTCATGGAGGCATTTCTCCCAGACCTCTTCATGAAATATTGTGAATCTATGGTGCATGTACAAATATGTGAGATGTGGGTTTATGATAATATTTTGAATTTTCCAATAACATTCTCCATTGACCTTGTGTAAACCATTCCATTTGGTGTTTGATGCATTAATTGTAAATAACAATGTTGGATAATTATAAGACGTAAGTTAGGTATGAGATATTTGTTACCTCTTTATTACCGTTTATTTTAATGGTATCCATATTTTGTATTGATCAAATGAGGAATTAACCTGAAACTGATGCCATTAGACACAAACTCAATCCTGAGGCCAACTAAGGATAAAAAACAACACACGCTAATTAATCTAGGAGTCAAGCATGCAAACAAACCTTCTCACAAAGAAGTGCTAGTTGGTGATGGAATCCAACATCGCAGAATCGATGCGCGAAGGGGCTGAGTTTCGATGGGTGGGAAAGTTACGTTGACAACTTGCTTAATGAACTAATGCCCTGGTGCAAGTTACCTCACGGAGCAGTGGGAAACCCTCTAAGGAATCTGAGTGAATCTAGCCAACGTTGATCCCAGGTACAACACCACCTTCCCTGTGTTGTCACCTTGTGTAGGAAGTCTAAAATGTTATAGCCTCTATGGTACCACCTACTATACCAATGCAAAGGGGGGACAGTCGACAATCGACACCAAGACCAACAAAGTAGGGTTGATTACTCTGAGGGCCCCAATGTGACCTTGTGATTGACCCTCGTGTTAGAAGGGCTTCCCAAAGTCAGTGGTATAGCAACTGGATTTCACTCCCTAACTCAACGCTTTATGTTTGTTTAGAAGCTTTGGAAATTTATTCTCACAATCTTATTCCAAAGCTCTACACCTAAGCTAAGATGGGTTTGAAGAGCCCTAGAAAATTTTCTAGATAAATTTTAATTAGCACTTGATTTTAGGCTATTGTTACTCAAAGGAGTGGTCATGAAACTGATGGCAATTTGACTCGACTCTTTAAACCATGCAAGAGGAAACTGAAATGCAAGAATTTCAACTTCGATGAAAACTAGCTATGGGAAGGAGCAAGAGCCACAAAAATAAATATCCATACTAAGGAAAAAAATAACAAGAGGTGCATTACTGCTAGGAAAAATATAGAGGCACACAATAAATATCCATATCCATGTCATAGATAAAAATTCCACAGGAAAAAAATAGAGGCACAACCATCGAAGAGGCCACAAAAAATTACTTGTCGACAAAAGGGTCACAAGGTGGTGGGCTACATGATCTCAATGGGACAAGGTAGGCATACCCATACACGTTGAGATAACTCATGATATAAATAGTGAGACAATGAATAAGTCTTGAATACAACATCGTGCAAGAAACCATGGCCGAAATATATTAATATGACATAATCAGTTTCATATACATATATATGGGTGTTAAATTTGAAGTACATCCCAACTATGACTGAACTAAGTACATATGAAATGATGCACCCATGTTGAAGGAAAGGGGTGGAAGATACCTGAGAAGCCCTGATAAACAAGAATGGGGCTTCAAACCCCCACATGTATATTCTATCAAAATATGTGAGCTACAACTATCTATAAGTTTTGGTGCATATGCAAAATGCACTTTCTTTCTTCAACACACTTGCTTTAGCATCATTTTTACCTTGCATGCATTATTTTCTTTAGTGCTTTCGTACACACAGGAAATTAAAAAAACATTGCCTTATTTTCTTTAGTTCTTTCTTCCACAGATGATTCATTTGTCCTTAGATTTCAAAGTTCGTATTCTTCCACAGTTAAGTAAACAATGATCCTTTGGTAGTTTGGTTGAACCTAGCTCATGTGGAATTCTTCTTTTGAAACTAAGCATGGTTACCTTTGTTCACTGTTTTGTAGGTTATTATGATCTCCTTTACTACCTGGCTAGCATGGTTTGTAGCAGGCAAGATTGGTTCATACCCCAAGTCTTAGATCCCTTCTTCCATGGATGAGTTTGAGCTTTCTCTTCAGTTTGGCATATTTGTCATGGTTATAGATTTTCCCTGTGCTTTGGGCCTTGCAACACCCACTGTAGTCATGGTGGGCACTGGAGTAGGTTCCACACAAGGTTTTCTCATCAAAGGGAGAAAGGCACTTGAGAGTGCACATAAATTAAGTGATATATTGGCAAAATACCTTTTCGTTGTTTGAATATGAACTAGGTTTCTAGAGTTAGAGAAGTACTTCTTTGAGTCTGGTTATGTTCATATTTTAAAAGAAAAGGTTCATTGATGAATGGATATTTTGTTGTCCACAGGTGGATTGCATTATATTTGATAAGACAAGGACACTCACTATTGGAAAAATTATTGTTATTAACACTAAGCTTATGAAAAACATGGTCCTGCATTACTTTTATGAAATTATTGTTGCAACAGAGGTAGGTCCTGCAACTTTATTTTTTATTACCTGATTTGTTTAAGTTGGGATGAGTTAATTCTTGGGTGGCCTATTTGATTGACGTCATTGTTGTTATTGGTCTTGTAGTGGTAGTATAGGGGTTGTTTGGATGCACATTGATGCATTCTTGTATAGCCAACTATTACAAACATAATACTGATTGATCTTTACCTAAATTTATCTTCACAATCATTCTGTAGTTTTGGTTATGTTCATAGTTAAAGGATTATATATCTCATTATCCAACTTGAATATTCGGTTATGCTCCAGGAAAATAGTGATCATACTTTGGCAATGGTTGTGGTTGAGTATGCCAAAAGTTTGAGAGGAGGAAATTCATAGGAAAGCAGGTTTCCTGAGGCACAGGATTTCATGTCTATAACTGGCCATGGTGTTAAGGCTAGAGTGCACAACAAGAATATTATTGTAGGCAATGTTATTTACAAAGAAAAAAAATGAGAGCTAGGGCACCTCTGTCACGAATATCTCTACCACCAATGTTTCATATAAATCTTTATCAATGATTTTGGTGGCATTTCTTGAGCTAGGGCACCTCTGTCACTCAAAATAGGGATCCTATATCTCCAATGTAGTAGCTCCAGCTCTCCTTTTTCTCCATTGTAGCATCTTTGGCTTTGCTTGATCTAGATATAATGTGGTGAGGTGAGAATATAGGGCTCTAATGCCGTGGCTTCGGCTCTGCTCTACAAAGAATGTGAGGCTGCGAGTAGGAGGTAAGGGTGTGAGCAGGAGGTGAGGGTGTGAGAAGGAGGTAAGGGTGTGAGTAGGAGGTAAGGGTGTGAGCATGAGGTGAGGGTGCAAGCGAGAGAGTTAACAATCGAATTTTTTATTTTATTTTATGTTGTATATATGCGAGCGCGAGAGATAACAATTTTCATTAATGAGTTTTAGTGATTTTTTTTATTTTTATTACAAATAAAAAATTATTTGTCAAGATTCTATGCTATTTAGAATTTAGAATTTCTTTTTAAAATAATCTTATTAATGAATTGAACTAGCCCAATATTTTAATGGCCATTAGTGAATTGAAATTGACCACAAGTCAAGAGAACAACCACTTTGATACCATCTGAAGTGAAACTAGTAGTTCACTTCATAAAATAATTATTCATGAATATAAAACCCTAGAATTGTTTATAATATAATCATCTTACATCAGTAAAGATSAAGAATTAACTTGGACCATTTAATTGAAATGCATCACCACGACGTCTTTGACATGCCTGGTATTTCTGCTATGGATTTGATAGAAAATTTGTTGTGTTATCGATGCATTTAGGGTGCTAAACGTTTCCAATATGCATTCCCAATTTCAAACTCGGGCCATCACACTCTAATCCCATAGTCATGCTACAATAAATGAAGCCTTTTTATTTAACTTCAATGCTATTACTGCAGTGATTTCTTTCCTTGCAACAATTATTTTTTTATGATTTATTCTTTGTCACAAACTATTTCAAAGTCTAGTCATGAGATTGTAAGCTTGTTATTTCTACCCACTGTTAGTGTCTACAGAAAAAAGGAAAGTACATAGAAATTATTGCCACTATCAATAATTTTCACCAAATAACTTTTGGTGACTTCTTCTACCATGAATACAAATTTCTTCGTCACGATTCTAGGCTACAAGCCTAGAATTTAAAAAATATTTAAAAATACTCTTATGAATGAATTGGACCACTATCTCAATATTTTTATTGCCACCAATAGATTGTAATTGACCACAAGTCAAGGAAACAACCACTCTCATACCACTTGAAGTGAACTCGG